>JAAAWM010012166.1:0-12500 GCA_036873465.1 Thinopyrum obtusiflorum | reverse complement strand
GGGGGGGGGGGGGGGGGGGGGGGGGGGGGGGGGGGGGGGGGGGGGGGGGGGGGGGGGGGGGGGGGGGGGGGGGGGGGGGGGGGGGGGGGGGGGGGGGGGGGGGGGGGGGGGGGGGGGGGGGGGGGGGGGGGGGGGGGGGGGGGGGGGGGGGGGGGGGGGGGGGGGGGGGGGGGGGGGGGGGGGGGGGGGGGGGGGGGGGGGGGGGGGGGGGGGGGGGGGGGGGGGGGGGGGGGGGGGGGGGGGGGGGGGGGGGGGGGGGGGGGGGGGGGGGGGGGGGGGGGGGGGGGGGGGGGGGGGGGGGGGGGGGGGGGGGGGGGGGGGGGGGGGGGGGGGGGGGGGGGGGGGGGGGGGGGGGGGGGGGGGGGGGGGGGGGGGGGGGGGGGGGGGGGGGGGGGGGGGGGGGGGGGGGGGGGGGGGGGGGGGGGGGGGGGGGGGGGGGGGGGGGGGGGGGGGGGGGGGGGGGGGGGGGGGGGGGGGGGGGGGGGGGGGGGGGGGGGGGGGGGGGGGGGGGGGGGGGGGGGGGGGGGGGGGGGGGGGGGGGGGGGGGGGGGGGGGGGGGGGGGGGGGGGGGGGGGGGGGGGGGGGGGGGGGGGGGGGGGGGGGGGGGGGGGGGGGGGGGGGGGGGGGGGGGGGGGGGGGGGGGGGGGGGGGGGGGGGGGGGGGGGGGGGGGGGGGGGGGGGGGGGGGGGGGGGGGGGGGGGGGGGGGGGGGGGGGGGGGGGGGGGGGGGGGGGGGGGGGGGGGGGGGGGGGGGGGGGGGGGGGGGGGGGGGGGGGGGGGGGGGGGGGGGGGGGGGGGGGGGGGGGGGGGGGGGGGGGGGGGGGGGGGGGGGGGGGGGGGGGGGGGGGGGGGGGGGGGGGGGGGGGGGGGGGGGGGGGGGGGGGGGGGGGGGGGGGGGGGGGGGGGGGGGGGGGGGGGGGGGGGGGGGGGGGGGGGGGGGGGGGGGGGGGGGGGGGGGGGGGGGGGGGGGGGGGGGGGGGGGGGGGGGGAAATTGCCCGTTGTTGGCTCCCTTCCCGCTCAATATTTGGGGAGAGGACCAGGGCCTATATAAGTAGAACTAGCCACCACCGTAGGGGGCATCTGGATCCGAACTCATTCGGAGGCATCTCATCTGATCCAGAGAAAACCTCACCCACACCCAGAGCACAAGAACACCTCAACCTCAGGAGGCTGTTCTTCCCCTTGTACTATTCATCATCAGCCCAAGAGGCAATCCACCGCACCACACTGGAGTAGGGTATTACACCACAACGGCGGCCCAAACTAGTATAAACCTTGTGTCTCTTGTGTTATGAGTTCGTTGAGTTCGTCCGCGAGATCTTAGCAAGCTAGGGCGTGGATCGGTAGGGAAAGAACTTCGCGCGCACCCCAGAGTTCGAACCTTAAGGGTTTTGCTGGAACCCGTGATCTGACACATTCTCAAATGATGTGATCCCGTTCATCAAATGACAACACATGTCTATGGCTAGGAAACTTAACCATCTTTGATTAACGAGCTAGTCAAGTAGAGGCATACTAGGGACACTTTGTTTTGTCTACGTATTCACACATGTATCAAGTTTCCGGTTAATACAATTCTAGCATGAATAATAAACATTTATCATGATATAAGGAAATATAAATAACAACTTTATTATTGCCTCTAGGGCATATTTCCTTCACAAGGCGCCAAGGACCATGGGAGGTGACATGCACGGGAGCTAGCCCGCGAGCCAGAGCTCAGCCTCTTGGATTTAGCGACGCTGCAGGGACGGACCCGAGCACAGACGTCATGCCAGTCCTTAATCATGAGGTAGTCGTGGGTGGGCTTGAAAGGGCGCACGACGTTCATGGCAACGAAGTACCGGGCAGGCAGATGATAATCATAAAGCAACTCATGGAGGAAAGTAAAGCCAGCTCTGATAGATGCAAGAAGGATACATGCCACAGGGACGGACCCATGCGGCTTGGGGATAATGCAGCCCGAGGGGCGCCCCCAACTGAATCTAACCAAAAGATGTCACATGGCACCGTTGCTGAAGAAGTGTTGGGGTAGCTGAAGATGCGTGTTGTCAAAGTCGCTCCTCATGAGCCGCCCAGGCCCTGAACCTCGGGGGGCTCTGGAGACCCGGAGGGCTCGCGAGGATCCGCCGCCATCTCCGTCAGGATCGCCTGGTGCCTGGCCTCGTGAGCTGCCAGGACGCTCCGCCTGTGGTGCTGATGCATGGCAGCCCTGTTCAGCAAGCCGAAGGGCATGCGAATGTAGCTGTGAGGGGGCCCCTCGCACAGGCCAACGCGGGACGGCCAGTAGAGCACCCGAGACACGGCCCTGTTGAGCCCGGGGATGTTGACGCAGGCGCGCAGCTCACTGTCCTCGCCGGGGCAGGGAGCTGCGCCGGGTGGTGGGCGACGGTCGCCTCGCATAGCTCTTGCCTCCTGAAGCTCCTCAATTGCTTTGGTCATGAACTCCTGAGCGCCTGGCGCCTCACGCCCTGTGCTTTCCTCACGGAAGCGCGCGTTGAAACACGCCTCCACATGGTGCCCGAGCGCCTCCCTCGTGACGTTGGCTAGGTCTGAGGCCCTCGAGAAGAGAGCCCCCGAGCCCAGCCTGAGAGGGGCGCCGGGCGCGCCTTCCTATGCGAGAGGGGAAGGCGCCCCGTCAGTGGGTGCAGAGCTTGAGGCGGCACCTCCGGACACACCACCCTCCTGCGGTCCTTGGCGGAGCAGCTGCTTCTTCTTCTTGGGAACAACCTCAGGAGGGTAGATGATGCCCTCGTTGTCTGGGTCCTCGACCACCGCAGCCTGGTAGGCGCGCTCGAGAGAGCACACCGCTTCCTTCTCCTCGCAAGCGACCGTGATGATGTCACGGCTCCCTGGCATCTTGAGGACGTTGTAACCATGGTGGGTCACTACCATGAACTTGACCAGGGCCGGATACCCGAGGATGGCATTGTACGGGAGGCGAATGTGAGCGACGTCGAAGTCAATGAGCTCGGTGCGGTAGTTGTCGCGGGTGCCGAAGGTGACAGGGAGGCGGATCTCCCCTATCGGGGTAGTGGATGTCGGGGAACGTAGTATTTCAAAAATTTGACCTACGATCACGCAAGATCTATCTAGGAGATGCATAGAAATGAGCAGGGAGAGTGTGTCCACGTACCCTCGTAGACCGAAAGCGGAAGCGTTTAGTAACGCGGTTGATGTAGTCGAACATCTTCGCGATCCAACCGATCCAAGCACCGAACGTACGACACCTCCGCGTTCAGCACACGTTCAGCTCGATGACGTCCCTCGAGCTCTTGAACCAGTTGAGGCTGACGGAGAGTTCCGTCAGCACGACGGCGTGGCGACGGTGATGATGAAGTTACCGGCGCAGGGCTTCACCTAAGCACTACGACGATATGACCGAGGTGTGTAACTGTTGAGGGGGGGCACCGCACATGGCTAAGAGAAGACTTGGTGTGTCTTTGGGGTGCCCCCCTCCCACGTATATAAAGGAGGGGAGGAGGAGGAGGTCGGCCAAGAGGAGGCGCGCCATAGGGAGTCCAACTAGGATTCCCAATCCTAGTAGGAGTCCCCTTCCTTCCAAGAGAGGGAAGGAGGAAGAGGGGAGAAGGGAAGAGGGGGCGCCGCTGATACGTCTCCAACGTATCTATAATTTTTGATTGTTCCATGCTATTATATATTCTGTTTTGGATGTTTAATGGGCTTTATTATACACTTTTATATTATTTTTGGGACTAACCTATTAACCGGAGGCCCAGCCCAAATTGTTGTTTTTTGCCTATTTCAGTGTTTCGAAGGAAAAGGATATCAAACGGAGTCCAAACGGAATGAAACCTTCGGGAACGTGATTTTTGGAACAAACGTGATCCAGAGGACTTGGAGTGGATGTCAAGCAATCAACGAGGAGGCCAGGAGGCAGGGGGCGCGCCTACACCCCCTGGGCGCGCCCTCCACCCTTGTGGGCCCCTCGTGGCTCCACCGACCTACTTCTTCCTCCTATATATACCTACGTACCCCCAAACCATCAAAGAGCACCACGAAAACCTAATTCCACCGCCGCAACCTTCTGTACCCATGAGATCCCATCTTGGGGCCTTTTCCGGCGTCCTGCCGGAGGGGGCATTGATCACGGAGGGCTTCTACATCAACACCATAGCCTCTCTGATGATGTGTGAGTAGTTTACCTCATACCTTCGGGTCCATAGTTATTAGCTAGATGGCTTCTTATCTCTCTTTGGATCTCAATACAAAGTTCTCCTCGATTCTCTTGGAGATCTATTCGATGTAACTCTTCTTTTTGCGGTGTGTTCGTCGAGATCCGATGAATTGTGGGTTTATGATCAAGATTATCTATGAACAATATTTGAATCTCCTCTGAATTCTTTTATGTATGATTGGTTATCTTTGCAAGTCTCTTCGAATTATCAGTTTGGTTTGGCCTACTATATTGATCTTTCTTGCAATGGGAGAAGTGCTTAGCTTTGGGTTCAATCTTGCGGTGCTCGATCCCAGTGACAGTAGGGGAAACGACACGTATTGTATTGTTGCCATCGAGGATAAAAAGATGGGGTTTATATCATATTGCATGGGTTTATCCCTCTACATCATGTCATCTTGCTTAAAGCATTACTCTGTTCTTATGAACTTAATACTCTAGATGCATGCTGGATAGCGGTCGATGTGTGGAGTAATAGTAGTAGATGCAGGCAGGAGTCGGTCTACTTGTCACGGACGTGATGCCTATATACATGATCATACCTAGATATTCTCATAACTATGCTCAATTCTATCAATTGCTCGACAGTAATTCGTTTACCCACCGTAATACTTATGCTATCTTGAGAGAAGCCACTAGTGAAACCTATGGCCCCCGGGTCTATTTTCTATCATATTAATCTCCCGTCAACAAGCTATTTCTGGCGCCGTTTATTTTGCTTTCTTTACTTTTAGTCTTTATCATAAAAATACCAAAAATATTATCTTATCATCTCTATCAGATCTCACTTTTGCAAGTGGCCGTGAAGGGATTGACAACCCCTTTATCGTGTTGGTTGCATGGTTCTTATTTGTTTGTGTAGGTGCGTGGGACTCGAGTGTGGTCTCCTACTGGATTGATACCTTGGTTCTCAAAAACTGAGGGAAATACTTACGCTACTTTACTGCATCACCCTTTCCTCTTCAAGGGAAAACCAACGCAGTGCTCAAGAGGTAGCAAGAAGGATTTCTGGCGCCGTTGCCGGGGAGTCTACGCACAAGTCAAGACATACTAAGTACCCATCACAAACTCTTATCCCTCGCATTACATTATTTGCCATTTGCCTCTCGTTTTCCTCTCCCCCACTTCACCCTTGCCGTTCTATTCGCCCTCCTTCCATTCGATCTTGTGTTACCATGTGCCTTCTTTTTGCTTGCATCTTTGCTTGCTAGAAATCTATTGATATGGATCCACTTAAAGTGTTCTACTTGGATCATCTTCGATCCTTATGCGCTCGTGCTGAAACCCCAACTAGTCTAGTTGATGGGAAATCTTTAGATGAGCATGCTCATTTTGTGCGTCACCATTTGTCTGAAAAGGGGAGACTCTTATGGGATCAAATAAACAGATTGATGTGTTATGCTTGGAATCTTTGTGAAATTTATGATTTTACTTGTTGCTCGGAAAACCTTAAGAAACACCTTCCCTACCAATGTGAGTTTAATGATAATGGAATCGTACCTTCGTATGCTAAGGGTGTTTATAATTATTATGATGGTCAACAAATTGAAGAATTTGTTGCTTTTAACGGTGCTTATGAAATTGCTTCTTTGATTGAAACGTATGATGCTACTCTTTACAAATCTGAAAATTTTACCATACTTAAATATTTTTATGATAATTATGCTTCCAATGCCTATGTTAAACCATATATTGAGGACTCCTCCGCTGTCCAAGAAGAGGCTAATATTTTGCAGGAGTCTATGGAGGAAGAAAATAATGATATGCATGAATCTATAGATAATTATGATTCCGATGATTTGATTCAAATATCCCTTGATGAACATGATGCTTGCTATTCTTGTGGCCATGATGCCAATATTTATAAAGATGAATTTGCTATAGTTCCATATGTTGAACATGAGATCGTTGCTATTGCACCCATACTTGATAGTTCCTTCGATGAAAAGCATGATCGCAATGATGTTATAATAAATTCTCTTGATGTCAATTGCGCTAATAATATGCAAAACCCTAAGCTTGGGGATGCTAGTTTTGCTATGTCTACTACTTGTTGCAATGATCATGATTGGGGTGATTTTTCTTATGATCTTGAAAATTTATTTAAGCCCCATGATGAATATGAGATTGATAATAGTGTTTGCAATAATATTGAAAGTGGGTTTGGAAGAGTGTCAACTTTAGATCCCACATATTTGGATAATGTTCAATCTTATGAAGTTTTTGATAAAAGTGGGTTTGGAGAGGTCATGACTTTTGTTAATGTTAATACCACTATTTTGGAAGAGTGTCAACTTTGCATACATGTGGATCGTGTCAAGAATATGTTTTGTGATAGCTATATTGTTGAATTTGCTTATGATCCTACATGTAATTATTATGAGAGAGGAAAATATGGTTGTAGAAATTTTCATGTTACTAAATTACCTCTCGTTATGTTGAGATTGCTATCGTTTCTTTCCGCTTCCTTGCATATGCTAGTTTTTGCTCGCCTTGATAATTTGTTTGCCTATAAGATGCCTATGCATAGGAAGTATGTTAGACTTAGATGTGTTTGTCACATGTTTTATGATGCTCTTTTTGCGCTTTAATTCTTGTCTTTCATGTGAGCATCATTAAAATTATCAATACCTAGCTAAAAGGCTTTAAAGAAAAGCGCTTGTTGGGAGACAACCCAATATTTTTACTTGCTGTTATTCAATAAATATTTGATCTAGCCTCTGGTTAGATTTGTTTTTATGTTTTAATTAGTGTTTGTGCCAAGTTAAACCTATAGGATCTTCTTGGATGATAGTTATTTGACCTTGCTGAAAATTCCAGAAACTTTCTGTTCACGAAAATAATTGTTAAAAATCACCAGAATGTGATAAATACTGATTACAATTGCAGTAGATCAATAAACAAATTGTATAGGTCGTCCTATTTTGGTAGATTTTTCTGAGTTGCAGAAGTTTGCGTTTGATACAGATTACTACAGACTGTTCTGTTTTTGACAGATTCTGTTTTTCGTGTGTTGTTTGCTTATTTTGATGAATCTATGGCTAGTAAAAGAGTTTATAAACCATAGAGAAGTTGTAATACAGTAGGTTTAACACCAATATAAATAAAGAATGAGTTCATTACAGTACCTTGAAGTGGTGTTTTTTTTTTCTTTCGCTAACGGAGCTCATGAGATTTTCTGTTGAGTTTTGTGTTGTGAAGTTTTCAAGTTTTGGGTAAGCATTTGATGGATTATGGAACAAGGAGTGGCAAGAGCCTAAGCTTGGGGATGCCCAAGGCACCCCAAGGTAAATCCAAGGACACCAAAAATCCAAATCTTGGGGATGCCCCGGAAGGCATCCCCTCTTTCGTCTTCATCCATCGGTAACTTTACTTGGAGCTATATTTTTATTCACCACATGATATGTGTTTTGCTTGGAGCGTCTTGTATGATTTGAGTCTTCGCTTTTAGTTTACCACAATCTTCCTCGCTGAATACACTTTTGAGAGAGACACACATGATTCAGAATTTATTAGAATACTCTATGTGCTTCACTTATATCTTTTGAGCTATATAGTCCCCCCCCCCCCCCCCCCCCCCCCCCCCCCCCCCCCCCCCCCCCCCCCCCCCCCCCCCCCCCCCCCCCCCCCCCCCCCCCCCCCCCCCCCCCCCCCCCCCCCCCCCCCCCCCCCCCCCCCCCCCCCCCCCCCCCCCCCCCCCCCCCCCCCCCCCCCCCCCCCCCCCCCCCCCCCCCCCCCCCCCCCCCCCCCCCCCCCCCCCCCCCCCCCCCCCCCCCCCCCCCCCCCCCCCCCCCCCCCCCCCCCCCCCCCCCCCCCCCCCCCCCCCCCCCCCCCCCCCCCCCCCCCCCCCCCCCCCCCCCCCCCCCCCCCCCCCCCCCCCCCCCCCCCCCCCCCCCCCCCCCCCCCCCCCCCCCCCCCCCCCCCCCCCCCCCCCCCCCCCCCCCCCCCCCCCCCCCCCCCCCCCCCCCCCCCCCCCCCCCCCCCCCCCCCCCCCCCCCCCCCCCCCCCCCCCCCCCCCCCCCCCCCCCCCCCCCCCCCCCCCCCCCCCCCCCCCCCCCCCCCCCCCCCCCCCCCCCCCCCCCCCCCCCCCCCCCCCCCCCCCCCCCCCCCCCCCCCCCCCCCCCCCCCCCCCCCCCCCCCCCCCCCCCCCCCCCCCCCCCCCCCCCCCCCCCCCCCCCCCCCCCCCCCCCCCCCCCCCCCCCCCCCCCCCCCCCCCCCCCCCCCCCCCCCCCCCCCCCCCCCCCCCCCCCCCCCCCCCCCCCCCCCCCCCCCCCCCCCCCCCCCCCCCCCCCCCCCCCCCCCCCCCCCCCCCCCCCCCCCCCCCCCCCCCCCCCCCCCCCCCCCCCCCCCCCCCCCCCCCCCCCCCCCCCCCCCCCCCCCCCCCCCCCCCCCCCCCCCCCCCCCCCCCCCCCCCCCCCCCCCCCCCCCCCCCCCCCCCCCCCCCCCCCCCCCCCCCCCCCCCCCCCCCCCCCCCCCCCCCCCCCCCCCCCCCCCCCCCCCCCCCCCCCCCCCCCCCCCCCCCCCCCCCCCCCCCCCCCCCCCCCCCCCCCCCCCCCCCCCCCCCCCCCCCCCCCCCCCCCCCCCCCCCCCCCCCCCCCCCCCCCCCCCCCCCCCCCCCCCCCCCCCCCCCCCCCCCCCCCCCCCCCCCCCCCCCCCCCCCCCCCCCCCCCCCCCCCCCCCCCCCCCCCCCCCCCCCCCCCCCCCCCCCCCCCCCCCCCCCCCCCCCCCCCCCCCCCCCCCCCCCCCCCCCCCCCCCCCCCCCCCCCCCCCCCCCCCCCCCCCCCCCCCCCCCCCCCCCCCCCCCCCCCCCCCCCCCCCCCCCCCCCCCCCCCCCCCCCCCCCCCCCCCCCCCCCCCCCCCCCCCCCCCCCCCCCCCCCCCCCCCCCCCCCCCCCCCCCCCCCCCCCCCCCCCCCCCCCCCCCCCCCCCCCCCCCCCCCCCCCCCCCCCCCCCCCCCCATAGCCATTCCGAGATATATTGCCATGCAACTTTCCACCGTTCTGTTTATCATGACACGTTTCATCATTGTCATATTGCCTTGCATGATCATGTAGTTGACATCGTATTTGTGGCAAAGCCACCATGCATATTATTTCATACATGTCACTCTTGATTCATTGCCCATCCCGGTACACCGCCGGAGGCATTCATATAGAGTCATACTTTGTTCTAGTATCGAGTTGTAATCATTGAGTTGTAAATAAATAGAAGTGTGATGATCATCATTCATAGAGCATTGTCCCAAAAAAAAGAGAAAGGCCAAAAAAAAAGAAAGGCCCAAAAAAAAGAAAATAAAAAAGGGGACAATGCTACTATCCTTTTTTCCACACTTGTGCTTCAAAGTAGCACCATGATCTTTATGATAGAGAGTCTCTTGTTTTGTCACTTTCATATACTACTGGGAATCTTTCATTATAGAACTTGGCTTGTATATTCCAACAATGGGCTTCCTCAAATGCCCTAGGTCTTCGTGAGCAAGCAAATTGGATGCACACCCACTTAGTTTCTTTTGTTGAGCTTTCATGCATTTATAGCTCTAGTGCATCCGTTGCATGGCAATCCCTACTCCTTGCATTGACATCAATCGATGGGCATCTCCCTAGCTCGTTGATTAGCCGCGTTAATGTGAGACTTTCTCCTTTTTTGTCTTCTCCACATAACCCCCATCATCATATTCTATTCCACCCATAGTGCTATATCCATGGCTCACGCTCATATATTGCGTGAAAGTTGAAAAAAGTTTCAGATTACTAAAGTATGAAACAATTGCTTGGCTTGTCATCGGGGTTGTGCATGATGAGAGCATTCTTGTGTAACGAAAATGGAGCATGACCAAACTATATGATTTTGTAGGGATGAACTTTCTTTGGCCATGTTATTTTGAGAAGACATAATTGCTTAGTTAGTATGCTTGAAGTATTATTACTTTTATGTAAATATTAAACTTTTATCTTGAATCTTTCGGATCTGAATATTCATGCCACAAATAAGAGAATTACATTGAAAATTATGCCAAGTAGCATTCCACATCAAAAATTCTGTTTTTATCATTTACCTACTCGAGGACGAGCAGGAATTAAGCTTGGGGATGCTTGATAGGTCTCCAACGTATCTATAATTTTTGATTGTTCCATGCTATTATATATTCTATTTTGGATGTTTAATGGGCTTTATTATAAACTTTTATATTATTTTTGGGACTAACCTATTAACCGGAGGCCCAGCCCAAATTACTGTTTTTTGCCTATTTCAGTGTTTCGAAGGAAAAGGATATCAAACGGAGTCCAAACGGAATGAAACATCGGGAACGTGATTTTTGGAACAAACGTGATCCAGAGGACTTGAGTGGATGTCAAGCAATCAACAAGGAGGCCACGAGGCAGGGGGCGCGCCTACACCCCCTGGGCGCGCCCTCCACCCTCGTGGGCCCCTCGTGGCTCCACCGACCTACTTCTTCCTCCTATATATACCTACGTACCCCCAAACTATCGAAGAGCACCATGAAAACCTAATTCCACCGCCGCAACCTTCTGTACCCGTGAGATCCCATCTTGGGGCCTTTTCCGGTGTCCTGCCGGAGGGGGCATTGATCACGGAGGGCATCTACATCAACACCATAGCCTCTCCGATGATGTGTGAGTAGTTTACCTCAGACCTTCGGGTCCATAGTTATTAGCTAGATGGCTTCTTCTCTCTCTTTGGATCTCAATACAAAGTTCTCCTCGATTCTCTTGGAGATCTATTCGATGTAACTCTTCTTTTTGTGGTGTGTTTGTTGAGATCCGATGAATTGTGGGTTTATGATCAAGATTATCTATGAACAATATTTGAATATCCTCTGAATTCTTTTATGTATGATTGGTTATCTTTGCAAGTCTCTTCGAATTATCAGTTTGGTTTGGCCTACTAGATTGATCTTTCTTGCAATGGGAGAAGTGCTTAGCTTTGGGTTCAATCTTGTGGTGCTCGATCCCAGTGACAGTAGGGGAAATGACACATTTTGTATTGTTGCCATCGAGGATAAAAAGATGGGGTTTATATCATATTGCATGAGTTTATCCCTCTACATCATGTCATCTTGCTTAAAGCATTACTCTGTTCTTATGAACTTAATACTCTAGATGCATGCTGGATAGCGGTCGATGTGTGGAGTAATAGTAGTAGATGCAGGCAGCAGGCGGTCTACTTGTCACGGACGTGATGCCTATATACATGATCATACCTAGATATTCTCATAACTATGCTCAATTCTATCAATTGCTCGACAGTAATTCGTTTACCCACCGTAATACTTATGTTATCTTGAGAGAAGCCACTAGTGAAACCTATGGCCCCCGGGTCTATTTTCTATCCCCCCCCCCCCCCCCCCCCCCCCCCCCCCCCCCCCCCCCCCCCCCCCCCCCCCCCCCCCCCCCCCCCCCCCCCCCCCCCCCCCCCCCCCCCCCCCCCCCCCCCCCCCCCCCCCCCCCCCCCCCCCCCCCCCCCCCCCCCCCCCCCCCCCCCCCCCCCCCCCCCCCCCCCCCCCCCCCCCCCCCCCCCCCCCCCCCCCCCCCCCCCCCCCCCCCCCCCCCCCCCCCCCCCCCCCCCCCCCCCCCCCCCCCCCCCCCCCCCCCCCCCCCCCCCCCCCCCCCCCCCCCCCCCCCCCCCCCCCCCCCCCCCCCCCCCCCCCCCCCCCCCCCCCCCCCCCCCCCCCCCCCCCCCCCCCCCCCCCCCCCCCCCCCCCCCCCGGGGGGGGGGGGCGGCCTCCCTTGTGGCCCTCCTATCCTTTCCACTAAGGCCCATGAACTTCGCCGGGGGGGTTCCGGTAACCCCCGGTACTCCAAAACTCATCTGAAACGACCCAAACTATTCCGGTGTCCGAATGTAACCTTCCAATATATTAATCTTTACCTCTCGACCATTTTGAGACTCCTCGTCATGTCCTTGATATCATCCAGGAATTCTAACAAACTTCGGTCATCAAATCACATAACTCATAATACAAATAATCATCGAACGTTAAGCGTGCGGACCCTACGGGTTCGAGAACTATGTAGACATGACCGAGACATATCTCCGGTCAATAACCAATAGCGGAACCTGGATGCTCATATTGGCTCCTACATATTCTACGAATATCTTTATCTGTCAAACCGCATAACAACATACGTTGTTCCCTTTGTCATCGGTATGTTACTTGCCCGAGATTTGATCATCGGTATCCTCATACCTAGTTCAATCTCGTTACCGGCAAGTCTCTTTACTCGTTTTGTAATGCATCATCCCGCAACTAACTCATTAGTCACATTGCTTGCAAGGCTTAT
>JAAAWM010012165.1:0-198093 GCA_036873465.1 Thinopyrum obtusiflorum | reverse complement strand
CCATTATTCCCCCGGGGGGTTCCGGTAACCCCCTGGTACTCCGATATGTACCCGGTACACCCCGAAACACTTCTGGTGTCCGAATAACATCGTCCTATATATCCATCATTACCTCTCGACAATTTCGAGACTCCTCGTCATGTCCATGATCTCATCCGGGACTCCGAACAACATTCGGTCACCAAATCACATAACTCATATAATACAAAATCGTCATCGAACATTAAGCATGCGGACCCTACGGGTTCGAGAACTATGTAGACATGACCGAGACACCTCTCCGGTCAAGAACCAACAGCGGAACCTGGATGCTCATATTGGTTCCCACATATTCTACGAAGATCTTTATCGGTTGTACCGTAATGACAACATATGTTATTCCCTTTGTCATCGGTATGTTACTTGCCCGAGATTCGATCGTCGGTATCTTCATACCTAGTTCAATCTCGTTACCGGCAAGTCTCTTTACTCATTCCATAATGCATCATCCCGCAACTAACTCATTAGTCACTTTGCTTGCAAGGCTTCTTATGATGTGCATTACCGAGAGGGCCCAGAGATACCTCTCCGATACTCGGAGTGACAAATCCTAATCTCGATCTATGCCAACCCAACAAACATCTTTGGAGATACCTGTAGAGCATATTTATAATCACCCAGTTACGTTGTGACGTTTGATAGCACACAAGGCATTCCTTCGGGGGGGGGGGGGGGGGGGGGGGGGGGGGGGGGGGGGGGGGGGGGGGGGGGGGGGGGGGGGGGGGGGGGGGGGGGGGGGGGGGGGGGGGGGGGGGGGGGGGGGGGGGGGGGGGGGGGGGGGGGGGGGGGGGGGGGGGGGGGGGGGGGGGGGGGGGGGGGGGGGGGGGGGGGGGGGGGGGGGGGGGGGGGGGGGGGGGGGGGGTGATTAATGAGCTAGTCAAGTAGAGGCATACTAGTGACGTTATGTTGGTCTATATATTCACACATGTATTATGTTTCCGGTTAATACAATTCTAGCATGAATAATAAAAATTTATCATGATATAAGGAAATAAATAATAACTTTATTATTGCCTCTCGGGCATATTTCCTTCAGTCTCCCACTTGCACTAGAGTCAATAATCTAGTTCACATCGCCATGTGATTTAACACCAATATTCATACTTGTATATGATTAACACCCATAGTTCACATCGTCATGTGACCAACACCTAAAGGATTTACTAGAGTCAATAATCTAGTTCACATTGTTATGTGATTAACACCCAAAGAGTACTAAGGTATGATCATGTTTTGCTTGTGAGAGAAGTTTAGTCAACGGGTCTGTCACATACAAAGCCGTATGTATTTTGCAAATATTCTATGTCTACAATGCTCTGCACGTAGCTACTCTAGCTAATTGCTCCCACTTTTAATATGTATCCAGATTGAGACTTAGAGTCATTTGGATCGATGTAAAAGCTTGCACCGATGTAACTCTTTACTACGGGCTCTTTTATCACCTCCATAATCGAGAAATATTTCCTTTGTCCTCACTAAGGATATTCTTGACCAATGTCCAGTGATCTACTCTTAGATCACTATTGTACTCCCTTGTCAAATACAGAGCAAGGTATACAATAGGTCTGGTACATAGCATAGCATACTTTATAGAACCTATGACTGAGGCATAGGGAATGACTTTCATTCTATTTTCTATTTTCTGCCGTGGTCGGGATTTGAGTCTTACTCAATTTCACACCTTTGCAACACAGGCAAGAAACTCTTTCTTTGACTGTTTCATTTTGAACTACTTCAAAATCTTGTCAAGGTATGTACTTCTAATGACGTGATCCCATTAATCAAATGACAACACATGTCTATGGTTAGGAAACATAACCAGGGGGGGGGGGGGGGGGGGGGGGGGGGGGGGGGGGGGGGGGGGGGGGGGGGGGGGGGGGGGGGGGGGGGGGGGGGGGGGGGGGGGGGGGGGGGGGGGGGGGGGGGGGGGGGGGGGGGGGGGGGGGGGGGGGGGGGGGGGGGGGGGGGGGGGGGGGGGGGGGGGGGGGGGGGGGGGGGGGGGGGGGGGGGGGGGGGGGGGGGGGGGGGGGGGGGGGGGGGGGGGGGGGGGGGGGGGGGGGGGGGGGGGGGGGGGGGGGGGGGGGGGGGGGGGGGGGGGGGGGGGGGGGGGGGGGGGGGGGGGGGGGGGGGGGGGGGGGGGGGGGGGGGGGGGGGGGGGGGGGGGGGGGGGGGGGGGGGGGGGGGGGGGGGGGGGGGGGGGGGGGGGGGGGGGGGGGGGGGGGGGGGGGGGGGGGGGGGGGGGGGGGGGGGGGGGGGGGGGGGGGGGGGGGGGGGGGGGGGGGGGGGGGGGGGGGGGGGGGGGGGGGGGGGGGGGGGGGGGGGGGGGGGGGGGGGGGGGGGGGGGGGGGGGGGGGGGGGGGGGGGGGGGGGGGGGGGGGGGGGGGGGGGGGGGGGGGGGGGGGGGGGGGGGGGGGGGGGGGGGGGGGGGGGGGGGGGGGGGGGGGGGGGGGGGGGGGGGGGGGGGGGGGGGGGGGGGGGGGGGGGGGGGGGGGGGGGGGGGGGGGGGGGGGGGGGGGGGGGGGGGGGGGGGGGGGGGGGGGGGGGGGGGGGGGGGGGGGGGGGGGGGGGGGGGGGGGGGGGGGGGGGGGGGGGGGGGGGGGGGGGGGGGGGGGGGGGGGGGGGGGGGGGGGGGGGGGGGGGGGGGGGGGGGGGGGGGGGGGGGGGGGGGGGGGGGGGGGGGGGGGGGGGGGGGGGGGGGGGGGGGGGGGGGGGGGGGGGGGGGGGGGGGGGGGGGGGGGGGGGGGGGGGGGGGGGGGGGGGGGGGGGGGGGGGGGGGGGGGGGGGGGGGGGGGGGGGGGGGGGGGGGGGGGGGGGGGGGGGGGGGGGGGGGGGGGGGGGGGGGGGGGGGGGGGGGGGGGGGGGGGGGGGGGGGGGGGGGGGGGGGGGGGGGGGGGGGGGGGGGGGGGGGGGGGGGGGGGGGGGGGGGGGGGGGGGGGGGGGGGGGGGGGGGGGGGGGGGGGGGGGGGGGGGGGGGGGGGGGGGGGGGGGGGGGGGGGGGGGGGGGGGGGGGGGGGGGGGGGGGGGGGGGGGGGGGGGGGGGGGGGGGGGGGGGGGGGGGGGGGGGGGGGGGGGGGGGGGGGGGGGGGGGGGGGGGGGGGGGGGGGGGGGGGGGGGGGGGGGGGGGGGGGGGGGGGGGGGGGGGGGGGGGGGGGGGGGGGGGGGGGGGGGGGGGGGGGGGGGGGGGGGGGGGGGGGGGGGGGGGGGGGGGGGGGGGGGGGGGGGGGGGGGGGGGGGGGGGGGGGGGGGGGGGGGGGGGGGGGGGGGGGGGGGGGGGGGGGGGGGGGGGGGGGGGGGGGGGGGGGGGGGGGGGGGGGGGGGGGGGGGGGGGGGGGGGGGGGGGGGGGGGGGGGGGGGGGGGGGGGGGGGGGGGGGGGGGGGGGGGGGGGGGGGGGGGGGGGGGGGGGGGGGGGGGGGGGGGGGGGGGGGGGGGGGGGGGGGGGGGGGGGGGGGGGGGGGGGGGGGGGGGGGGGGGGGGGGGGGGGGGGGGGGGGGGGGGGGGGGGGGGGGGGGGGGGGGGGGGGGGGGGGGGGGGGGGGGGGGGGGGGGGGGGGGGGGGGGGGGGGGGGGGGGGGGGGGGGGGGGGGGGGGGGGGGGGGGGGGGGGGGGGGGGGGGGGGGGGGGGGGGGGGGGGGGGGGGGGGGGGGGGGGGGGGGGGGGGGGGGGGGGGGGGGGGGGGGGGGGGGGGGGGGGGGGGGGGGGGGGGGGGGGGGGGGGGGGGGGGGGGGGGGGGGGGGGGGGGGGGGGGGGGGGGGGGGGGGGGGGGGGGGGGGGGGGGGGGGGGGGGGGGGGGGGGGGGGGGGGGGGGGGGGGGGGGGGGGGGGGGGGGGGGGGGGGGGGGGGGGGGGGGGGGGGGGGGGGGGGGGGGGGGGGGGGGGGGGGGGGGGGGGGGGGGGGGGGGGGGGGGGGGGGGGGGGGGGGGGGGGGGGGGGGGGGGGGGGGGGGGGGGGGGGGGGGGGGGGGGGGGGGGGGGGGGGGGGGGGGGGGGGGGGGGGGGGGGGGGGGGGGGGGGGGGGGGGGGGGGGGGGGGGGGGGGGGGGGGGGGGGGGGGGGGGGGGGGGGGGGGGGGGGGGGGGGGGGGGGGGGGGGGGGGGGGGGGGGGGGGGGGGGGGGGGGGGGGGGGGGGGGGGGGGGGGGGGGGGGGGGGGGGGGGGGGGGGGGGGGGGGGGGGGGGGGGGGGGGGGGGGGGGGGGGGGGGGGGGGGGGGGGGGGGGGGGGGGGGGGGGGGGGGGGGGGGGGGGGGGGGGGGGGGGGGGGGGGGGGGGGGGGGGGGGGGGGGGGGGGGGGGGGGGGGGGGGGGGGGGGGGGGGGGGGGGGGGGGGGGGGGGGGGGGGGGGGGGGGGGGGGGGGGGGGGGGGGGGGGGGGGGGGGGGGGGGGGGGGGGGGGGGGGGGGGGGGGGGGGGGGGGGGGGGGGGGGGGGGGGGGGGGGGGGGGGGGGGGGGGGGGGGGGGGGGGGGGGGGGGGGGGGGGGGGGGGGGGGGGGGGGGGGGGGGGGGGGGGGGGGGGGGGGGGGGGGGGGGGGGGGGGGGGGGGGGGGGGGGGGGGGGGGGGGGGGGGGGGGGGGGGGGGGGGGGGGGGGGGGGGGGGGGGGGGGGGGGGGGGGGGGGGGGGGGGGGGGGGGGGGGGGGGGGGGGGGGGGGGGGGGGGGGGGGGGGGGGGGGGGGGGGGGGGGGGGGGGGGGGGGGGGGGGGGGGGGGGGGGGGGGGGGGGGGGGGGGGGGGGGGGGGGGGGGGGGGGGGGGGGGGGGGGGGGGGGGGGGGGGGGGGGGGGGGGGGGGGGGGGGGGGGGGGGGGGGGGGGGGGGGGGGGGGGGGGGGGGGGGGGGGGGGGGGGGGGGGGGGGGGGGGGGGGGGGGGGGGGGGGGGGGGGGGGGGGGGGGGGGGGGGGGGGGGGGGGGGGGGGGGGGGGGGGGGGGGGGGGGGGGGGGGGGGGGGGGGGGGGGGGGGGGGGGGGGGGGGGGGGGGGGGGGGGGGGGGGGGGGGGGGGGGGGGGGGGGGGGGGGGGGGGGGGGGGGGGGGGGGGGGGGGGGGGGGGGGGGGGGGGGGGGGGGGGGGGGGGGGGGGGGGGGGGGGGGGGGGGGGGGGGGGGGGGGGGGGGGGGGGGGGGGGGGGGGGGGGGGGGGGGGGGGGGGGGGGGGGGGGGGGGGGGGGGGGGGGGGGGGGGGGGGGGGGGGGGGGGGGGGGGGGGGGGGGGGGGGGGGGGGGGGGGGGGGGGGGGGGGGGGGGGGGGGGGGGGGGGGGGGGGGGGGGGGGGGGGGGGGGGGGGGGGGGGGGGGGGGGGGGGGGGGGGGGGGGGGGGGGGGGGGGGGGGGGGGGGGGGGGGGGGGGGGGGGGGGGGGGGGGGGGGGGGGGGGGGGGGGGGGGGGGGGGGGGGGGGGGGGGGGGGGGGGGGGGGGGGGGGGGGGGGGGGGGGGGGGGGGGGGGGGGGGGGGGGGGGGGGGGGGGGGGGGGGGGGGGGGGGGGGGGGGGGGGGGGGGGGGGGGGGGGGGGGGGGGGGGGGGGGGGGGGGGGGGGGGGGGGGGGGGGGGGGGGGGGGGGGGGGGGGGGGGGGGGGGGGGGGGGGGGGGGGGGGGGGGGGGGGGGGGGGGGGGGGGGGGGGGGGGGGGGGGGGGGGGGGGGGGGGGGGGGGGGGGGGGGGGGGGGGGGGGGGGGGGGGGGGGGGGGGGGGGGGGGGGGGGGGGGGGGGGGGGGGGGGGGGGGGGGGGGGGGGGGGGGGGGGGGGGGGGGGGGGGGGGGGGGGGGGGGGGGGGGGGGGGGGGGGGGGGGGGGGGGGGGGGGGGGGGGGGGGGGGGGGGGGGGGGGGGGGGGGGGGGGGGGGGGGGGGGGGGGGGGGGGGGGGGGGGGGGGGGGGGGGGGGGGGGGGGGGGGGGGGGGGGGGGGGGGGGGGGGGGGGGGGGGGGGGGGGGGGGGGGGGGGGGGGGGGGGGGGGGGGGGGGGGGGGGGGGGGGGGGGGGGGGGGGGGGGGGGGGGGGGGGGGGGGGGGGGGGGGGGGGGGGGGGGGGGGGGGGGGGGGGGGGGGGGGGGGGGGGGGGGGGGGGGGGGGGGGGGGGGGGGGGGGGGGGGGGGGGGGGGGGGGGGGGGGGGGGGGGGGGGGGGGGGGGGGGGGGGGGGGGGGGGGGGGGGGGGGGGGGGGGGGGGGGGGGGGGGGGGGGGGGGGGGGGGGGGGGGGGGGGGGGGGGGGGGGGGGGGGGGGGGGGGGGGGGGGGGGGGGGGGGGGGGGGGGGGGGGGGGGGGGGGGGGGGGGGGGGGGGGGGGGGGGGGGGGGGGGGGGGGGGGTAAAAGATGGAGGAGAATCGCTCAACTAGTGAGCATGTGCTCAGATTGTCTGGATACTTCAATCGCTTGAATCAAGTGGGAGTTAATCTTCCAGATAAGATAGTGATTGACAGAATTCTCTAGTCACCATCACTAAGTTACTAGAACTTCGAGATGAACTATAGTATGCAAGGGATGACGAAAACGATTCCCGAGCTCTTCGTGATGTTGAAATCAACGAAGGTAGAAATCAAGAAAGAGCATCAAGTGTTGATGATTGACAAGACCACTAGTTTCAAGAAAAGGGCAAAGGGAAAGAAAGGGAACTTCAAGTGGAAAGACAAGCAAGTTGTCACTCCCACGAAGAAGCCCAAAGCTAAACCAAAGCCTGAAACTGAGTGCTTACACTGCAAAGGAAATGGTCACTGGAAACGGAAATACCCAGAATATTTGGTGGATAAGAAGGATGGCAAAGTGAACAAGGGTATATTTGATATACAGGTTATTGATGTGTACCTTACTAGTGTTTATAGTAGCCCCTGAGTATTTGATACTTGTTCGGTTGCTAAAAATTAGCGACTCGAAACAGGAGTTACAGAATAAACAGAGACTAGTTGAGGGTAAAGTGATGATGAGTGTTGGAAGTAGTTCCAAGATTGATATGATCATCATCACACACTCCCTATATTTTCGAGATTAGTGTTAAACATAAATAAATGTTATTTAGCGTTTGCGTTGAGCATGAATATGATTTGATCATGTTTGTTGCGATACGGTTATTCATTTGAAGTTAAAGAATAATTGTTATTCTGTTTACATGAATAAGACCTTCGATGGTTATACACCCAATAAAAATAGTTTGTTGGATCTCGATCGTAGTGATACACATATTCATAATATTGATGCCAAAAGATGCAAAGTTAATAATGATAGTGCAACTTATTTGTGGCACTGCCGTTTGGGTCATATCGGTGTAAAGCGCATGAAGAAACTCCATAAAGATGGATTTTTGGAATCACTTGGTTATGAATCATTTGATGCTTGTGAACCGTGCCTTTTGGGCAAGATGACTAAAACTCCGTTCTCTGGAACAATGGAACAAGCTACTGACTTATTGGAAATAATACATACCGATGTATGCGATCCAATGAGTATTGATGCTCGTGGCAAGTATCGTTATTTTCTGACCTTCACAAGATGATTTGAGCAGATATGGGTATATCTACTTGATGAAACATAAGTCTGAAATAGTTGAAAGGTTCAAAGAATTTCAGAGTGAAGTGGAAAAATCATCGTAACAAGAAAATAAAGTTTCTGCGATCTGATCGCGGACACGAATATTTGAGTTACGAGTTTGGTCTTCAATTAAAACAATGTGGAATAGTTTCACAGCTCACGCCACCTGGAACACCACAACGTTATGGTGTGTCTAAACATCGTAACCGCACTTTATTGGATATAGTGCGATCTATGATGTCTCTTACTGGTTTATCACTATTGTTTTTGGGTTATGCATTAGAGACAGATGCATTCACGTTTAATAGGGCACCATCTAAATCCGTTGAGACGACATCGTATGAACTATGGTTTAGCAGTAAACCTAAGCTGTCATTTCTTAAAGTTTGGAGTTGCGATGCTTATATGTGAAAAAGTCTCATCCTGATAAGCTCAAACCCAAATCGGAGAAGTGCGTCTTCATAGAATACCCAAAGAAAATTGTTGGGTACACCTTATATCACAGATCCGAAGGCAAGATATTCGTTGCTAAAAATGGATCCTTTCTAGAGAAGGAGTTTCTCTCGAAAGAAGTGAGTGGGAGGAAAGTTGAAAATTACTCCATCTCACGTGATGATCGGTTATGGTTTAGTTGATTTGGATCACGTGATCACTTAGATGACTAGAGAGATGTCTGTCTAAGTGGGAGTTCTTAAGTAATATGATTAATTGAACTTAAATTTATCATGAACTTAGTCCTGGTAGTATTTTGCAAATTATGTTGTAAGATCAATAGCTTGCGTTGTTGCTTTCATATGTTTATTTTGATATGTTCCTAGAGAAAACTGTGTTGAAAAATGTTAGTAGCAATGATGCGGATTGGACCCGTGATCTGAGGTTTATCCTCATTGCTGCACAGAAGAATTATGTCCTTACTGCACCGCTAGGTGACAGACCTATTGCAGGAGCAGATGCAGGCGTTATGAAAGTTTGGCTAGCTCAATATGATGACTAATTGATAGTTTTGTGCACCATGCTTTATGGCTTAGAATCGGGACTTCAAAGATATTTTGAACATCATGGACCATATGAGATGTTCCAGGAATTGAAGTTAATATTTCAAGCAAATACCCGAGTTGAGAGATATGAAGTATCCAACAAGTTCTATAGCTAAAAGATGGAGGAGAATCGCTCAACTAGTGAGCATGTGCTCAGATTGTCTGGATACTTCAATCGCTTGAATCAGGGGGGGGGGGGGGGGGGGGGGGGGGGGGGGGGGGGGGGGGGGGGGGGGGGGGGGGGGGGGGGGGGGGGGGGGGGGGGGGGGGGGGGGGGGGGGGGGGGGGGGGGGGGGGGGGGGGGGGGGGGGGGGGGGGGGGGGGGGGGGGGGGGGGGGGGGGGGGGGGGGGGGGGGGGGATATAGTATTATACAGACTTGCGGTGAAGCCTGTATTTACAAGAAAGTGAGTGAGAGCACTACAACATTTCTGATAAGTATATGTGAATGACATATTGTTGATCAGAAATAATGTAGAATTATTCTGCAAAGCATAAAGGAGTGTTTGAAAGGAGTTTTTCAAAGAAAGACCTCGGTGAAACTGCTTACATATTGAGCATCAAGATCTATAGAGATAGATCAAGACGCTTGATAAGTTTTTTCAATGAGTACATACCTTGACAAGATCTTGAAGTAGTTCAAAATGGAACAGTCAAAGAAAGAGTTCTTGCCTGTGTTACAAGGTGTGAAATTGAGTAAGACTCAAAGCCCGACCACGGCAGAAGATAGAAAGAGAATGAAAGTGATTCCCTATGTCTCAGCCATAGGTTCTATAAAGTATGCCATGCTATGTACCAGATCTATTGTATACCTTACACTGATTTTGGCAAGGGAGTACAATAGTGATCTAGGAGTAGATCACTGAACAGCGGTCAAAATTATTCTTAGTGGAATAAGGATATGTTTCTCAATTATGGAGGTGACAAAAGGTTCGTCGTAAAGGGTTACGTCGATACAAGTTTTGGGGGGGGGGGGGGGGGGGGGGGGGGGGGGGGGGGGGGGGGGGGGGGGGGGGGGGGGGGGGGGGGGGGGGGGGGGGGGGGGGGGGGGGGGGGGGGGGGGGGGGGGGGGGGGGGGGGGGGGGGGGGGGGGGGGGGGGGGGGGGGGGGGGGGGGGGGGGGGGGGGGGGGGGGGGGGGGGGGGGGGGGGGGGGGGGGGGGGGGGGGGGGGGGGGGGGGGGGGGGGGGGGGGGGGGGGGGGGGGGGGGGGGGGGGGGGGGGGGGGGGGGGGGGGGGGGGGGGGGGGGGGGGGGGGGGGGGGGGGGGGGGGGGGGGGGGGGGGGGGGGGGGGGGGGGGGGGGGGGGGGGGGGGGGGGGGGGGGGGGGGGGGGGGGGGGGGGGGGGGGGGGGGGGGGGGGGGGGGGGGGGGGGGGGGGGGGGGGGGGGGGGGGGGGGGGGGGGGGGGGGGGGGGGGGGGGGGGGGGGGGGGGGGGGGGGGGGGGGGGGGGGGGGGGGGGGGGGGGGGGGGGGGGGGGGGGGGGGGGGGGGGGGGGGGGGGGGGGGGGGGGGGGGGGGGGGGGGGGGGGGGGGGGGGGGGGGGGGGGGGGGGGGGGGGGGGGGGGGGGGGGGGGGGGGGGGGGGGGGGGGGGGGGGGGGGGGGGGGGGGGGGGGGGGGGGGGGGGGGGGGGGGGGGGGGGGGGGGGGGGGGGGGGGGGGGGGGGGGGGGGGGGGGGGGGGGGGGGGGGGGGGGGGGGGGGGGGGGGGGGGGGGGGGGGGGGGGGGGGGGGGGGGGGGGGGGGGGGGGGGGGGGGGGGGGGGGGGGGGGGGGGGGGGGGGGGGGGGGGGGGGGGGGGGGGGGGGGGGGGGGGGGGGGGGGGGGGGGGGGGGGGGGGGGGGGGGGGGGGGGGGGGGGGGGGGGGGGGGGGGGGGGGGGGGGGGGGGGGGGGGGGGGGGGGGGGGGGGGGGGGGGGGGGGGGGGGGGGGGGGGGGGGGGGGGGGGGGGGGGGGGGGGGGGGGGGGGGGGGGGGGGGGGGGGGGGGGGGGGGGGGGGGGGGGGGGGGGGGGGGGGGGGGGGGGGGGGGGGGGGGGGGGGGGGGGGGGGGGGGGGGGGGGGGGGGGGGGGGGGGGGGGGGGGGGGGGGGGGGGGGGGGGGGGGGGGGGGGGGGGGGGGGGGGGGGGGGGGGGGGGGGGGGGGGGGGGGGGGGGGGGGGGGGGGGGGGGGGGGGGGGGGGGGGGGGGGGGGGGGGGGGGGGGGGGGGGGGGGGGGGGGGGGGGGGGGGGGGGGGGGGGGGGGGGGGGGGGGGGGGGGGGGGGGGGGGGGGGGGGGGGGGGGGGGGGGGGGGGGGGGGGGGGGGGGGGGGGGGGGGGGGGGGGGGGGGGGGGGGGGGGGGGGGGGGGGGGGGGGGGGGGGGGGGGGGGGGGGGGGGGGGGGGGGGGGGGGGGGGGGGGGGGGGGGGGGGGGGGGGGGGGGGGGGGGGGGGGGGGGGGGGGGGGGGGGGGGGGGGGGGGGGGGGGGGGGGGGGGGGGGGGGGGGGGGGGGGGGGGGGGGGGGGGGGGGGGGGGGGGGGGGGGGGGGGGGGGGGGGGGGGGGGGGGGGGGGGGGGGGGGGGGGGGGGGGGGGGGGGGGGGGGGGGGGGGGGGGGGGGGGGGGGGGGGGGGGGGGGGGGGGGGGGGGGGGGGGGGGGGGGGGGGGGGGGGGGGGGGGGGGGGGGGGGGGGGGGGGGGGGGGGGGGGGGGGGGGGGGGGGGGGGGGGGGGGGGGGGGGGGGGGGGGGGGGGGGGGGGGGGGGGGGGGGGGGGGGGGGGGGGGGGGGGGGGGGGGGGGGGGGGGGGGGGGGGGGGGGGGGGGGGGGGGGGGGGGGGGGGGGGGGGGGGGGGGGGGGGGGGGGGGGGGGGGGGGGGGGGGGGGGGGGGGGGGGGGGGGGGGGGGGGGGGGGGGGGGGGGGGGGGGGGGGGGGGGGGGGGGGGGGGGGGGGGGGGGGGGGGGGGGGGGGGGGGGGGGGGGGGGGGGGGGGGGGGGGGGGGGGGGGGGGGGGGGGGGGGGGGGGGGGGGGGGGGGGGGGGGGGGGGGGGGGGGGGGGGGGGGGGGGGGGGGGGGGGGGGGGGGGGGGGGGGGGGGGGGGGGGGGGGGGGGGGGGGGGGGGGGGGGGGGGGGGGGGGGGGGGGGGGGGGGGGGGGGGGGGGGGGGACTTGACCCAACCGTTAGCTTAGCACACGATCGTTTTGTTAGTGCTGCTGCTTTCACTATGTCATATACATGTTCCTCAGACCATGAGATCATACAACTCCCGGACACCGTAGGAATACTTTGGGTGTTATCAAACGTCACAACGTAACTGGGTGACTATAAAGGTACACTACAGGTATCTCCGAAAGTGTCTGTTGGGTTGTGATGAATCGAGATTGGGATTTGTCATTCCGTCTATCGAAAAGGTATCTCTGGGCCCTCTCGGTAATACAGCATCACAGAAGCCTTGCAAGCACCGTGGCTAATGAGTTAGCTACAGGATGAAGTATTACGGAACGAGTAAAGAGACTTGCCGGTAACGAGATTGAACTAGGTATGGGATACCGACGATCAAGTCTCGGGCAAGTAACATACCGCAGGACAAAGGGAACAACGTATGATAATATAAGAGGTTCAACCGATAAAGATCTTCGTGGAATATGTAGGAGCCAATATGAGTATCCATATTCCGCTATGGGTTATTGACCGGGGAGTCATCTCGGTCATGTCTACATAGTTCCCGAACCCGTAGGGTCGGCACACTTAAGGTTCGATGACGTAATAGTATTATATGAGTTATGTGATTGGTGAACCGAAGTTGTTCGGAGTCCCGGATGAGATCATGGACATGACGATGAGTCTTGGAATGTCCGAGAGGTAAAGATCGATATATTGGAAGGCTATATTCGGACGTCGGAAAGGTTCCGAGTGATTCGGGTATTTTTCAGAGTACCGGGGAATTACGGGAATTCACCGGGGGAAGTTATGGGTCTTATTGGGCCATACGGGAAAGAGAGGAGCACGCCGCAGGGGCTGCTGCGCCCCTCCCCTTGCTGGTCCGAATTGGACAAGGGGTTTGGGGGGCGCAACACCCCTCTTTCCTTCTCCCTCTTCCCCTCTTCCTTCCCCTCTTGGTGGACTCCTACTAGGAGTAGGATTCCTAGTAGGAGTCCCCTACTTGGTGCGCCTCCCCTAGGGGGCCGGCCTCCCCTCCCTCCCTCCTTTATATACGGAGGGGGGCGCCCCCTCTAGACACACAATTGACTTAGCCGTGTGCGGCGCCCCACTCCACCGTTTAGAGCCACCGTCATATTTCCGGAGTGCTTAGGCGAAGCCCTGCCGGAATCTCTACACCATCACCGTCGCCACGCCGTCGTGCTGACGGAACTCATCTACTACCTCGACTACTAGCTGGATCTAGAAGGCGAGGGACGTTACCGAGCTGAACGTGTGTTAGAACTCGGAGGTGTCGTACGTTCGACACTTGATCGGTGGATCGCGAAGCTGTTCGACTACATCGACCGCGTCACTAGACGCTTCTGCTAACGGTCTACAAGGGTATGTAGACACACTCTTCCCCTCGTAGCGATGCATCTCCATGGTTAGATCTTGCGTGATCGTAGGAAATTTTTTGAAATTGCATGCTACGATTCCAAACACAATCTCCCACCCATATAGTCCCCTCACGATCTCGAGGGGATCCCTCTATCACAAACACACCCTCTCTCCCTCCCCATGCGTCCATCTTCTCCATGCGTCCCTCTCGACCTTTGTCCCTTGTTGGCCAGACCTCTATTGGACATGTGCTATAGGGGTGTCTCTCTCCGTTCCAAACAATCACACATTAGCTATCTTCATGTATCTCCTCACCTTGCTTTTCTATCTCGGAGATGCATGCGTGATATGTTTGCATAAGAAACGAACACTCTCTCTCTCTCTCTATTTTATCGTTTGTTATCCCTCTCTCTTTCACACACACTCTTTTTGCACACTCACTCATTCTCCTTCACACGCACTTGATCTCTCTCGACTTAGGCACTCTCTTCGGTCCATAGCATATAAATTTATTGAAAAGTAAAACATCACAAAGTTTGACCATGTACGTGGAGACAAACATTTACATCTAGAACGGCAAACATATATCATTAGATTCATCATGAGATGTAGTTTCGTATGATGTATCTTTGGTATTGTAGATATAAATAATATTTGTGTAAACCTGGTCAAAGTTTCCAAAGTTTGACTTCTAAAAAATTTATATGCACTGCATTATCGAACGGATGGAGTATCTCTTTCCCCCTCTCAGCTATCTGACGCACCACTCAGCCGTATCGGGGCTCCTCTATCTCTCTCAAACTTTATATCTCCCTGGTTCACACATACACATATCTCGCTCGCGCTACATAGACCCATCTAACACTCTCCGCCCTTGTTCTCTCCCTATGTGACACGCACCCCCCCTAAGTACCATAATCCCTCACTCCATCATAGGCACACGCACTCTCCCCCTAAGTATGACTAACTCTCAATAGCCATCGGGAACACACGTATTGTCTTCTTCCATCCATACGTCTATCTCGATATCACTCGGGGTATCTTCTATCGCGCACACACCTTGTCACTCGATCTCCCACCAATGTAGTCCCATCACAATCTCCAGGGGATCTCTCTGTCACAAACATACTGTCGGGGCACGACACCTATGGGATCCGAGGGGACCCCTTCACGATTCGGCAGGGAGAAAGGCGTGCACAAAGAGCGGAACCAACGATCAATGCAAGGAGACTTTTACCCAGGTTCGGGCCGCTCGGAAGCGTAAAACCCTACTCCTGCCTTGATTTATTATAAGTGTTCTTGAGCCCAGGCTCCAGGAGCGCTTGCAATGAACATCACATTCAAAGAGCTGCTACGCATGTAGAATGGGCCGAGAGATTCCTTGTCCCCTGTAGCAGTCGCCTTGGGCCTCCTTTTATATGCTCGAAGGGGTCACCACAGTGGTGAAGCGTACATACATTGAGGTGTAAAGTAGCTACAGGGTTATCATACCTAACCACTGACGGTTTAGGACAAATGCATTTAATGCGCCATGAGGTGTCCATTTAGGTGTCCTCACTTTCTTGGGGATGGAAAAAGAGGCCATCCCATCAGCACTGCTTAAGCTCTCCTCCACTGGTGCCTTGCCATGCATCCAGGGAAGGGTCCAGAACGTCAGGCTGGTCGCTGAGCTGGAGCGGTGGCGCAGTGGCAGAACCTTGCCCGGTGCAAGATCTTGCCAGGCTTCTCTGGCCGCCCCGGCAAGATCTTGCCGGGGGCCAAGCCTTCGGCCTTCAGCCCGTCCCTTATCTCTTATACCTCTGGTCCTTGGCTAGAATATGTATTTGATGATCCTGGATCTTTCTTCAGCTGTTCCCTGACTAGCCTTGCCGCGGGTCTGGCTACAACTGCCCGTGCACAAGTACGGGGTACTAAAAGCCCCATACCTAGTACACCGACAGGAGCCCCCGGGCCTAGGCCACACACGGGTGCGAGGCATTATTGGGCTAGGCCCAAATAGTGTGCGGGCACGCGTGGTAAGGGATTTAATTGCGCGTAATGATTCCGCTTACTGCGCTCCCCCACTACGCACGTTGAATGCGCGACGTGGGGAGCGTGCGTCGAACGGCCGTGGCCGCAGCGCGCTTGTAGAGGCATATTCACATTGGGCAGTAAAAGAGGCAGCATCACTCCTTCCCCATAAAAAGGAAACTGCAGAGGCACTACCCATTTACCCCCTTCTCTTTCCAATCTGAAATCCGCCATTGCCTTCTCCCTCTTGAGCCCAAAGCCAAACTTTCTCCTCATCCGCCCATCGCTTCCGCACTCTCCTCCATCTCCGGCTTTCGTCCTTGCAGCCACCATGCCGCCGAAGGCTGGCAAAGGCAAGGGCAAGAGCAAGGAGGAGAAAGCCAGCGTCCCGGAGAGTGAGCTGGTGAAGATGCGGAAGAAGTACGTCATCTTCGCTCCGACGCTCGATGCGAGAGCCTTGAAGAGCCGGTACCAGTGCATGTGGGCGAGGGAGACGAAGGCTCACCCCGCGACTCGCGTGGTACCAGGTTCTTCCTCCAAAGGCGGGCCAGACAGATATCCCTTCTTCACTGCCTATTTCTATTGCGGGCTCTATCCCCCTTTCTCTGGTTTCTTCAACGACATTATGTACACATACAGCTTTCACCTCCTTGATTTCACGCCGAACGCCGTACTGTGTATGTCCATCTTCGCTCATCTCTGTGAAAATTTTGTCGGAGTCGTTCCCAACACTGCTCTTTTTCGCCACTATTTCATTCCCCGCATCCAGAAAGGGGATGCTCTGGCCATCCCATCAGCACTGCTTAAGCTCTCCTCCACTGGTGCCTTGCCATGCATCCAGGGAAGGGTCCAGAACGTCAGGCTGGTCGCTGAGCTGGAGCGGTGGGGGGGGGGGGGGGGGGGGGGGGGGGGGGGGGGGGGGGGGGGGGGGGGGGGGGGGGGGGGGGGGGGGGGGGGGGGGGGGGGGGGGGGGGGGGGGGGGGGGGGGGGGGGGGGGGGGGGGGGGGGGGGGGGGGGGGGGGGGGGGGGGGGGGGGGGGGGGGGGGGGGGGGGGGGGGGGGGGGGGGGGGGGGGGGGGGGGGGGGGGGGGGGGGGGGGGGGGGGGGGGGGGGGGGGGGGGGGGGGGGGGGGGGGGGGGGGGGGGGGGGGGGGGGGGGGGGGGGGGGGGGGGGGGGGGGGGGGGGGGGGGGGGGGGGGGGGGGGGGGGGGGGGGGGGGGGGGGGGGGGGGGGGGGGGGGGGGGGGGGGGGGGGGGGGGGGGGGGGGGGGGGGGGGGGGGGGGGGGGGGGGGGGGGGGGGGGGGGGGGGGGGGGGGGGGGGGGGGGGGGGGGGGGGGGGGGGGGGGGGGGGGGGGGGGGGGGGGGGGGGGGGGGGGGGGGGGGGGGGGGGGGGGGGGGGGGGGGGGGGGGGGGGGGGGGGGGGGGGGGGGGGGGGGGGGGGGGGGGGGGGGGGGGGGGGGGGGGGGGGGGGGGGGGGGGGGGGGGGGGGGGGGGGGGGGGGGGGGGGGGGGGGGGGGGGGGGGGGGGGGGGGGGGGGGGGGGGGGGGGGGGGGGGGGGGGGGGGGGGGGGGGGGGGGGGGGGGGGGGGGGGGGGGGGGGGGGGGGGGGGGGGGGGGGGGGGGGGGGGGGGGGGGGGGGGGGGGGGGGGGGGGGGGGGGGGGGGGGGGGGGGGGGGGGGGGGGGGGGGGGGGGGGGGGGGGGGGGGGGGGGGGGGGGGGGGGGGGGGGGGGGGGGGGGGGGGGGGGGGGGGGGGGGGGGGGGGGGGGGGGGGGGGGGGGGGGGGGGGGGGGGGGGGGGGGGGGGGGGGGGGGGGGGGGGGGGGGGGGGGGGGGGGGGGGGGGGGGGGGGGGGGGGGGGGGGGGGGGGGGGGGGGGGGGGGGGGGGGGGGGGGGGGGGGGGGGGGGGGGGGGGGGGGGGGGGGGGGGGGGGGGGGGGGGGGGGGGGGGGGGGGGGGGGGGGGGGGGGGGGGGGGGGGGGGGGGGGGGGGGGGGGGGGGGGGGGGGGGGGGGGGGGGGGGGGGGGGGGGGGGGGGGGGGGGGGGGGGGGGGGGGGGGGGGGGGGGGGGGGGGGGGGGGGGGGGGGGGGGGGGGGGGGGGGGGGGGGGGGGGGGGGGGGGGGGGGGGGGGGGGGGGGGGGGGGGGGGGGGGGGGGGGGGGGGGGGGGGGGGGGGGGGGGGGGGGGGGGGGGGGGGGGGGGGGGGGGGGGGGGGGGGGGGGGGGGGGGGGGGGGGGGGGGGGGGGGGGGGGGGGGGGGGGGGGGGGGGGGGGGGGGGGGGGGGGGGGGGGGGGGGGGGGGGGGGGGGGGGGGGGGGGGGGGGGGGGGGGGGGGGGGGGGGGGGGGGGGGGGGGGGGGGGGGGGGGGGGGGGGGGGGGGGGGGGGGGGGGGGGGGGGGGGGGGGGGGGGGGGGGGGGGGGGGGGGGGGGGGGGGGGGGGGGGGGGGGGGGGGGGGGGGGGGGGGGGGGGGGGGGGGGGGGGGGGGGGGGGGGGGGGGGGGGGGGGGGGGGGGGGGGGGGGGGGGGGGGGGGGGGGGGGGGGGGGGGGGGGGGGGGGGGGGGGGGGGGGGGGGGGGGGGGGGGGGGGGGGGGGGGGGGGGGGGGGGGGGGGGGGGGGGGGGGGGGGGGGGGGGGGGGGGGGGGGGGGGGGGGGGGGGGGGGGGGGGGGGGGGGGGGGGGGGGGGGGGGGGGGGGGGGGGGGGGGGGGGGGGGGGGGGGGGGGGGGGGGGGGGGGGGGGGGGGGGGGGGGGGGGGGGGGGGGGGGGGGGGGGGGGGGGGGGGGGGGGGGGGGGGGGGGGGGGGGGGGGGGGGGGGGGGGGGGGGGGGGGGGGGGGGGGGGGGGGGGGGGGGGGGGGGGGGGGGGGGGGGGGGGGGGGGGGGGGGGGGGGGGGGGGGGGGGGGGGGGGGGGGGGGGGGGGGGGGGGGGGGGGGGGGGGGGGGGGGGGGGGGGGGGGGGGGGGGAGTCCGCCAAGATCGAGCTGAGCAACAAGGTGAAGAAACTGGAAACGGATCTTGAGGAACACGGCAAGGAGCTCTCGACGCTCAAAGGCGACAGGGAGAAGACTCTCCACAGCCTGGCGGAGATGCAAGTTGCCATATCCGACAAGACCAAACAGCTCTCTTCAGCTAATGATGCCATTGCCGATCTGAGGCTTAAGTTGGCCACACTGGAGAAGTCACTTGAGGATGGCAGGGCCCGCGAGAAGGCCTTGAGCAAGGACCTCCAAGATGAGAGGAACTTGCTCAAGAGCGCTGCCGCCGCCCAAGTTGATTATGAAAAAGGGGTGGAGATCTGGACTGAACGCCTTGTCGACACCGCAGAGAAACTTTCAGCACAGCTGTCAACCATGGGCCAGGATGGCCTACAAGGCTTCAAGTATTCCACTGAAGAAAGGGTATCTCGGAGCGCCAGGCTGACCATGTTCTTTGAGAGCATTATTAATGCTCTGAAGCTGCTTCAATCCAACCGGGTGACCCAACTAGCCAACGAATCCCGCGAGCTTTGCCGGGCCGTCCTCCGCAAGATACTCATCAAGGTGGTGCATAACAATCCTGGCGTTGACCTCACCAACGTGCTCGGCCACCTGCCAAAGGATGAAAACCTCAAGGCACTCGAGGAGCTTGTCGCGCCCATCCTTGAGAGGGTGGATTCAATCAAGAGGATTGAAGGCCAGCGCAGGGACTAGCCGCTTCACCTCTCCTTGCCGCCGCCATTCCATGCCAAAGGATGAAAACCTCAAGGCACTTTCTTTGTCTCTGGTGGAGCAACCTTGGACTTCTTGTTCTTGTCGGTGGAACTCTCCGGTACATCCTCGACGGGAGCACAGCACTGCGAGGAGGCGCGCTTGCTGGAGTTTGCGCCAGGGTTCCTACCGGTCTTCTTCCTCTTCCCCCCGGGAGTTCCAGCGGCAGGAACTGATGCCTCGGCGACGGGTGCCGCGACTGCCTCCCGGTAGAGTTGGTCTGTGTAGATAAGTGCATCCTTCTTATCAGAGTGGACAGTAATGGCACTTATCGGCCCAGGCATCTTCAACACATTGTACGCGTAGTGTGACGCCGCTATGAACTTGGCCAGCGCGGGGCGGCCGACGATCCCGTTGTATGACATGGGGATCTTGGCGACATCAAACACTACCTTCTCTGTCCTGTAGTTGAGTTCGCCACCAAACATCACCGGTAGCGTGATCTTGCCATTCGGCTGGGTTCTTCCCGGATTGATCCCTTGAAACGTGCCCGTTTCCTCAAGATCTTCATCAGGAATTTGCAGCCTCTTGAGCACATCCGGCGAGATTAGGTTCAAACCGGCCCCGCCGTCAACTAGCATTTTTGTCACCTTGAGGTTGCGAATTGTTGGTGAGACCAACAACGGCAAACACCCGACAGCAGTCGTGCGATCAGGGTGATCCTCAGCGTCAAAAATGATAGGCGTGCTGGACCATTTCAGAGGTTTCTGTGCGCCAAGCGAAGGTTCCGTTGCATTAACCTCACGCACCCACTGCTTGAGTTGGCGATGAGAAGAATGCAACGAGGCACCTCCGTCGATACACATAGCCTCTGTAGCTTTTTGAAACTCATGCTCACTGGACTCGTCATCTTCTTCATCATCGTCATCCCCCTCTTCCTTGTAGCGGCCCCGAGCGGGCCTCTCCTTCTGTTGCTTAGCCTTGCCGCGGCGACCTCCCCGGCCACCACGTTTCTTGCCGGACTCCTCGGCACCATCTTGGGCTCTCTCCTTGTCCCGCCTTTCATACTTAGCTTTCTGCTTTTCAACGAACTGTTCGACTTGCCGGCAATTTTGGAGATCATGGCCCTTGGTGTGATGGATCTTGCAATACTGCTTGCCGGAACCCTCCGGCTTGTCGGCAGCCGCCAAGGCCTGACAGGAGGCGCACCCGACAACTTCCTTGCCGGGGTTGTCAACCTTGACCTTCTTGGCGGTGCCAAGATTGCCGGATTCCTCGACAACAAGCATGGCCTTGCCTTTACGTTTCTTGTTCTGCCGCCTGCCCTTCCTTGCCGGGGCGGCACCGTCCTCTCCTTCAGAGTCGGCACCTACGCTAACATCCTCACCGGGAAGCCTCCTTCCTCTTCAGCCCGCACACACTTGTCGTCCAGAGTATAAAGCTCGGCGATATCCCTGACCTTATTCATCGCCATCTCCTCCCGCATTTTGCGGTTACGCACGTTCTGACGGAACGCGCCGATAACAGCAGCGGGATGGGCATCTGGGATACTATACTGTACACGGCTGAATCTCTGGATGTACTTGCGCAGGGTCTCGCCCTCCTTTTGGGGGATGAGATGCAAATCACTTTCCTGGCCAGGAGTTTGATGGCCCCCAACAAAGGCGCCAACAAACTGATGACACAGATCCGACCAAGAGGAAATAGAATCCTCTGGTAAATGCATCAACCACGATCTGACGTTGGATTTAAGCACCAACGGGAAGTAGTTGGCAAGTACCTTGTTGTCCCGGCCCCCGGCAGCCTGCATTGCAATGGTGTAGATGCTTAGGAACTCTGACGGATGAGACTTGCCGTCATATTTCTCCGGGACCTCTGGTTTGAACGTTCGGGAATTGGGCCACTGGACTCGCCGCAGCTCGTGGGTGAACGCTGGACAACCCACCTTAAAAGGCAGGTCACCTACGTCTCCTGGCGCAGGCTTGTTGATAGTAGTCCCTGCGCGCCTATCAGACTGGTGGCGCACTTCCTGTCGCCGCTCGATGGTGGTTCGAGCGTCCTCCTTGCTTCGCTCCCGAAGAACATGACGCTGATCGCGGCGCATCCGTGGATCAGATGATGCCGTGGAATTATCGTCACGGCCATCGGTCTGCCGGGTTGGCGACCGCCGTTGTTGTCACGGAGGGGAGTGCACCGTGGTCTTACCACCCCCAGTCTTCTCACCATTGACCCGCGCCGGATCAACAGACCGCTGACACGAGGGCCCTGCTTGCAGCGGCCCATCCTTGTTGACAAAGCCGATGAGACTCTAGATGGTAGATCGCCACTCCTCCATCTTCTCCGGAGCGGGAGGAAAATCGAGGAGCACCTGCGCACGTGCCAAGGCTTCTGTTGGTGTAGGCGGCGACGACAGGTGTGAAGTACGTGAGGTGCTCTGACTCCCAGCAGTGTTAGAAGGACCACCACCACGGTCACGCGACCGCGCGCCACCTCTGCCAGCGGCTTGGCGTTCATGCTGGGCCTACGCATCTTGGGATCGATGCGTAGGAGTTTTCCCATGGGGACGTTCCGAACCACCGACGCCGCGGCGCTGCTCATCGCGTACGATCTGGGAAGGCCACAACGCTTGCACCAGCGTGGGAGCCCCAGAAGGTGTCCTCCGATCTCTAGAGTTCGTTGTGCCGCCCGTGGGCTGCACGATCTCGTCTCTGGACCCAGTGGCGTGCCGATCGCCGACGCTGCTGCGAACGACGCCGCTCGCCTGGCTTGGATCACCAGAACATCGTGGAGGCTCAAGACCTCCACCTCCTGCACCCCCGCCGTCTCCCATCCGTTCAGGCACGGGCAGAGCGGACGTAGATGGCAGGACCGTTGCAGCGTTCTTCTTCTTGGGCGGCATGGCGATGAAGATGACAAAGAAACTGATGCGCTGATCACTGGATCAGGTTTGCGCAACCTCGCTCCCCCTGCCTGGCGCGCCAAAGTTGTCGGGGCACGACACCTATGGGATCTGAGGGGACCCCTTCACGATTCGGCAGGGAGAAAGGCGTGCACAAAAAGCGGAACCAACGATCAATGCAAGGAGACTTTTACCCAAGTTCGGGCCGCTCGGAAGCATAAAACCCTACTCCTGCCTTGATTTATTATAAGTGTTCTTGAGCCCAGGCTCCAGGAGCGCTTGCAATGAACAGCACGTTCAAAGAGCTGCTATGCATGCAGAATGGGCCGAGAGATTCCTTGTCCCCTGTAGCAGTCGCCTTGGGCCTCCTTTTATACGCTCGAAGGGGTCACCACAGTGGCGAAGCGTACATACATTGAGGTGTAAAGTAGCTACAGGGTTATCATACATAACCACTGACGGTTTAGGACAAATGCATTTAATGCGCCGTGAGGTGTCTGTTTAGGTGTCCTCACTTTCTTGGGGATGGAAAAAGAGGACATCCCATCAGCACCGCTTAAGCTCTCCTCCACTGGTGCCTTGCCACGCATCCAGGGAAGGGTCCAGAATGTCAGGCTGGTCACTGAGCTGGAGCGGTGGCGCAGTGGCAGAACCTTGCAGGGTGCAAGATCTTGCCGGGCTTCTCTGGCCGCCCCGGCAAGATCTTGCCGGGGGCCAAGCCTTCGGCCTTCAGCCCATCCCTTATCTCTTATACCTCTGGTACTTGGCTAGAATACGTATTTGATGATCCTGGATCTCTCTTCAGCTGTTCCTCGACAAGCCTTGCCGCGGGTCTGGCTACAACTGCCCGTGCACAAGTACGGGGTACTAAAAGCCCCATATCTAGTACACCGACACATACACTCTCTCCTCCCCATGTCTGCATTTTCTCCATACGTCTCTCTCGACCTCTATCCCTTGTTTGTCAGACCTCTCTTGGCCATGTGCTAGGGGTCTTTCCCTCTCGGTTGCAAACAACCACCCACTATCTCCTCACCTCGCTTCCGCTGTCAAAGATGCATGTGTGATATGTTTGCATAAGACACACATGCTTTTTCTCTACTTTATCGTGTGTTGTCCATGTCTCTTTCACACACGCACACACACTTTTTTCACTCACTCTTTCTATTTCACACACACACACTCTCTCTCTCTCTAGTTAGGTACTCTCTCACGTCCATAAACATATGGATGTTTTGAAAAGTCAAACCTCAGGAAAGTTGACCAGGTATATGTGGAGAAAAATATTTACATCTGGAACGATCATTAGATTCATCACAACATGTACTTACTTCATACTATCATTTATCTTTGGTATTGTGGCTATAAGTAATTTCTTTATAAACTTGGTCAAAGTTTCAAAAGTTTGACTTTAAAAAAATATAGGCACTACATTATCGAACGGAGGGAGTAGCTCTTTCTCTCTCTCTCTACTATCTCTCACGGGCCTCCCCTCTCACTCGATCTCTCTATATCGAGGGATTATACAGTCACTGTGTAAGCATATAGCTTCGTATATTGTTTAGTTGACCGGTAAACCAGTCCACATGCTGCCTTGTCAGCTCGTGTTCTCTATCTTCATGTGTTGGCCCATGTGGCAGTGGGTGAAAATAAGCAAACTAGAGGCCCATCTGACACGCGGTGAAGTAAACAAAGTTGAAACTATTCACGGTAGCACCTCGCACGCTAGTAAATTGAGGGCACACTTCTTTCGCGTGAAGGATGCACTCGCGCACACTTCACCACTGCGCAGTGGCATGCACACAAGGACACACTCGCGCACACCCAGCACACAATACACACCAAGCACACGTGTACACCGGCGTCGCCGCCGGCTGAGATGGACGGTGAGGCAGCCAACAAGCGGAGGTGGCTCGAGCCAAAACCAAATCCGGCGAGCCTAGACTTCATCAGCAGCCTCCCCGACGACATGCTGCTCATCATCATCGGCCTTCTCCCCACCAAATCTGCCGTGTGGACCACCCTGCTCTCCCGACGATGGCGCCCCCTCTGGCGCCGCGTCCCCCTCAACCTCACCATCGATAGTTGCCTCTGCGACGGGGATTGCAAACGCATTGCCGCGGTCTCCAAGATCCTTTCATCGCACCCTGGGCCAGCCAGACGCCTTGACATCCGCATGTTCAGTACCAACTACAAGGTCCAAGCCAAGTTCGATGAGTGGTTCTTATCCCCCGCCCTAGATCAGCTCGAGGAGCTCAAGTTTGAAGCTGGACGATGTCGCTCTGTGCCGTCGTCCGTGCTCCACCTCACACCAACTCTGCGCCGCACCAGCTTCAGCTCCTCCTATTTTCCCCAGATTAATGTCGCGCCCGCCCTTCTTCTTCCTCAACTCAAGCAGCTCGACCTCTTCGACGTTGGCATCTCAAAGAAGGCTATGGATTGCCTACTCCGCAGCTGTACTGCGCTTGAGTACCTTCGTCTTCGGCAGATCCATGGGTTCATTAGCCTCCACATCGCCTCGACGAATCTTCGATGGATTTATGTGTCTTGCTGGCCCCGCAACAGGACATCAATTGGGAAGAGATCACTCCAGCTATTCCATATTATGGTCATTGACAATGCGCCTTTCCTTGAGAGATTGCTTGTATCTGATCTAGAAGGTCCAACAAAAATCAGGGTCATTGATGTGCCAAAATTGACAGCGTTGGTGTACTCATCTGCCAAATTCTTCAAACTCTTTATTGGATCCATAATCGTTCAGGTACAACACTCATCTTCTTCTCTGTCTTCTTGAAATTCACATTTTTTAATTTCTTCTTGATGTATTTACGACTGTCATCCAGAAAATGATTCCCACAAGCTTGACCCAGTCTATGCGCACAGTGAAGATCTTGGCAATAAAATCTATCGGCCCCAATCTGGATCAAGTTGTTGGATTCCTTACATGCTTTCCGTGCACGGAGAAGCTACTCATCAAGGTGAAACTTCTTTCCTATTAGTAAACGGTAATCACAACGTAGCTCAATTCTTTTGTAATTTTTCCAAATTACGATGACAAGTGTAGTGTTCAAAACTGCATCTACGCACTGCACCGAAAGAAATGTTTTTAGTATTTTTTTCTCACGTGATCACCTGCATCATTTTTTTGTTGTTGTACTACTAGTAGCCTAGGCTAGTCATAGTGGCAAGTAACTTAGACTAGTAACTCTATGGTTAGCCTAAGAGCAAGTACTACCTCCGTCCTGGTTTACTCATCGTATTTTGTAGTATCAAAATTTGACCATAGATTTAACTGACAAAATGTTAATGCATGTCACTAAAAATTATATCGTTGGATTAGTATTTGAACATAATTTCAAATGGTATAATTTTTGGTAACATGCATTGGCATTTTCTTAGGTAAATCTATGGTCAAAATTTTACACTAAATACGAGGTAGTACAAAAGTGGGCTATAACGGCCCTCCACTATGTAGGCCAAAACACGTGCCAAATTCACTTCTGATGCATTTGGCATCGATGCCCCTCCATTGCTCACCTGGTACCCTAATCTGGATCACCTACTTTGCTCCGGTGCCAAATTAACTCACGCAATGAAAAAACACTTGCGTGGGAGAGGGAGAGGACTGAGGCAATAAAAAACACTTGTTTGGGAGAGGGAGAGGCTGGTGTAGTTGGTTTGATTGATTTGTTTATACATGTGGGTCTGTGTGCACAGCGGTGCCAACTCTCTCACATCACTAGAGCGGTGCCAAAATCTTTTGATTTGACATCGATGCGTATTATGTGGCATACTTTTGAGAAATATGGCATCGGCCACATAGTGGAAGGCAAAAAATGCCCAAGCTCTTCACGTGCTCCTAGGTAAATGAGAGGAAAGAGAAAGAGAGAGAGTGAAAAAATATCACTAGCCTTAGAGCCAACCCTATCGTATGAGCGAATGATATTGGTACCTCTTGATGACACGGCAATCTTATACAGCCAGCTGCTCTAATATGTTCTCTTCTTATGCAGATAAAAAAAGACCCGAAAGTGAAAAATGTGCTGCACTATAACAATCTCATCGAATGCCTTGATCTCCATCTTACAGAAATTGATTTTATCGACTACCGAGGCAGCACATCTGAGATTAAATTGGCCAGGTTCTTTGTTCTGGAGGCAAGTGTGCTCAAGGTAATGAGGTTTGGCGTTCTCTGGCGCAACAATGAATGGCATGCTGATCACCGCAAGCGTCTAAGCCTAAATGACAAAGTCTCCGTAGAAGCTGAATTTGTTTTTGAAACATCAAGTCACCAGAGACTCAAAAATTTATTTGCCCATTAGTGACTTGTCAGGGCGGTGGATTTTAGTTTCTACGATAATGCTGCATCCACCTAAAGTAACGAAAGTTCTTACGTAAACTTCCTAATAATTCCCTCTTCGTAGGTGCAGCATTACTCCTAGCATTTGTAATATCAGTTTGAAACTTGTAATAGTATGACTATCCAGCACGAGGTACTAAGTTACGATAAATGTTCGCATGCATAGGTGCGGCAACGATATACCCATTACTCGAGTACAATATTTATTATTACCAGCAAGAGGCCCATGCGTTGCACGGAACATCAAGATGCATTTATATGAGTTGTTTATCTTGTGGGAGACGAAGATGAATGAGGGAAGGACTTATATACAAATGTGGAGAGGGGTGCGGGTATCTTTTTGCAAAATTGCCATAGTTTGCTTTCTATCCGTCAGATATAGATCGGACGGTCTATATTGCAGGATGGCAGGCACACCATCATCACCAACTCGGTTTTTTATAAGAGTTTCTCTATTTCTCTATATTACTCCTATAAAAACCTGAGGGCTCCTTTGATTCAAGGGAATTCTATAGGATTTTTGGAGGATTGAAATCCTTTGAAATTTTTCCTACGTTTGTCCTTTGATTCATAGGATTGAATCCCATAGGAATTTTTTCAATGGAATGTTTTGTACTACATTTCATAGGAAATCTAACATCCACTCTAACCTCTTTTTACAATTCCTTTGCTTTTCCCGTGAAATCAAACACTCCTTGCTAATCCTATAGGATTCAAGTGGCCATGACACTCCAATCCTATACTTTTCCTATTCCTGCGTTTTAAAAATCCTGCTAATCAAAGAGGTCCTAAGTTGGTGATGATGGTGTGCCTGCCATCTTTCACCAATAGCCGTCGGATCTAGATCTGACGCATACAAAGCAAACTGTTGCAGATTTGCAAAAAGATGCCCGCACTTGTTTCCTATTTACAAACAACTATGTGTCTCTCACAATCAGCCTTATGTCTTCCCCACCACATCTAGAAGGCCATGGAACAATCTGGAGCGATGGCCGCTGCCGGCAGCGTCCACACCCAATCTTGGTGTTCCGTGCAATGCACGGGCATCTTACTCGTATAAGAAAAGAGTAGAGATACTCGTGGCAACACACGGGAAATTATGTCGAACACGGCTAGTTGTAAGCAGGCTAGCTCTACAGCCATGATGATAGTGACTGCACACGGTGAGGCTGACTTTGGTATGCCGAACACGGTGCCTACACTCAGGTGTCATCTCCGGCGCAGGGTCTTGTCACTTCACTATGATGAGCAACACATAATAATTTAACCAACGGGTAGTACAGTACTACTACATTTGAAGTACTACTACTAGTCTAGCACCACCGTCTGGATTTAGTAGTACTACCACGTCCGTCTGGATTTAGTATTTGACTAGCAATATCTAGTAATGCATGTCACAAAAAATATAATACTCCCTCTGTAAATAAATACATGGAGTATTATTTTATTCAATTTTGAACATAGTTCCCGATGATATTATACACTCTCCCTTCCGATAGATGGCTCAAATCTAAAATCTCATCAATGAGACTACTATTGCACTCACCGAGCGGTCAGCTTGGTAAGCTACCAACAAAAAATTGCAATCAAGGACTACTATTGTACTCCCTCCGTATTGGTGCATTAGGCCCCTCTCAATGCTCCACCTTGTACAGGTGCTAAGGCTGCCATGTAGGCAAAAAAGATGATGTGGCAAGGTAATTAAGAGGATAGAGATGAGTGTGGTGACCCCAGGAAGAAACAATGCTAAGCGCGGGAACCTAGGGAAAACACTTAAATGAAAGAAGCCCACCAATGCATGGATAACTTTAGTTGCTAAATTATTAAATGAAGGATGCTTAGCAACAAGAAGTTAAGCACCTTTGCATTGGGGACTTTAGTTGCTTAGCTCTTTAATGTGCTTAGCACCTCATCTTAGCACTAGTGCGTTGGAGGAGGTCTTTAGGCCCCTCCCAATGCTCCACCTTGTACAGGTGCTAAGGCTGCCATGTAGGCAAAAAAGATGATGTGGCAAGGTAATTAAGAGGAGAGAGATGAGTGTGGTGACCCCAGGAAGAAACAATGCTAAGCGCGGGAACCTAGGGAAAACTCTTAAATGAAAGAAGCCCACCAATGCATGGATAACTTTAGTTGCTAAATTATTAAATGAAGGATGCTTAGCAACAAGAAGTTAAGCACCTTTGCATTGGGGACTTTAGTTGCTTGGCTCTTTAATGTGCTTAGCACCTCATCTTAACACTCAAATCTGAAATCTCATCAATCAGACTACTGTTGTACTCCCTCCGTACTGGCGCATTAGTCACGTTACGAAAACCAAATAATCCCAAAACTTTTAGGCGCGGTGCATTAACTACCCACCTCGTTCCCTGTTTTTTGCCACGAAAAAATAAATCAGCCAATAGGAGACATGGGGTGCGTATGAATTCAATGACTTGAGACTACTTAGCACAACATGCAGTGCTCAATTCTCTTTATGCAATGACATTAATTACAAAATACTACTCCTACCTCCGTCCTGGTTTATTGGTCCCCTTAGTATTTTCTGCCAAATTTTGACCATAGATTTAACTAAAATAATAATAATGCATGTCACCAATAATTGTATCATTGGATTCGTATTTGAACATAGTTTCCAATGATATTATCTTTTGATACATGCATTAACATTTTATTAGTTAAATCAAAGGTCAAAACTTGGCGCAAACTGCCAAGGGGACCAATAAACCAGTAAACATCAAAGTTCTCTCGTTTTGCCCCAACTTGGTCTCGGTGAGATGACTATACTGCACCGGCACGGAGGGAGGGCTGAGGAGTACATGGCCAACACACACGTGAATGCAACGCAGTCTGCACTTCTCATATAAAGGCTCCCCGCCAGTCCAATCTATGAAATCCTACGCACCTACGTGCCCTAACCAAGGGCAAGAGTGATCACTCCAATCGCAAGATCAGTTGACTAGAAGCTAGACCCATGGAGGCGATGAGCGCGAGCATCAGCCGGCTGTGCCAGATGGTCCACGACGCCGGCCTGCGGCCCGGCACCGAGGAACATCTCCAGGTCGTGCTTGAGGCCGCCAGGGCGAGAGGCCTCTTGGACGACAGCTTCATCTCCTTGTTCGACGAGGTCCTCGTCGGCTTCCTCCACAAGTTCACCGTCGTCAAGAAGCTCACGGACGACCTTGACGCACGCCTCCAGCTCACGCATCCAGGCTCTGCGATGCCCGCCACCCTCAATGGCCTCTATGGTGACAACCTCTTCGATGCACTGGTGGCCCTGCGACTGCCCGCCGTCACGCCGGAGAATGTCCACCTCGAGGTTGCGCTCGCTGCGCAGCGCCTAGCACAGCAAGACACCATCGACATAATCACCCACGTCTACGCGCAAATCGTCCACAAGGACTACTACATGCAAGAGGAGGACGATAGGACGCTGGCCTTCTTGGACCGCAGGGCAACCTTGGATGGCATTGTTTAGAAGCACGTTGAGCTCGCCGCCAATGCCGCTGCTCCTCACACGTCGGTTGGTGACCCGGCGCACTAGGGCATGAGGATGTCGTTGATGGATCCGTATGTATCTTTATCTTTCCGTCAATTCCATGTAGTAGTATATTGTACTAGTAATTATCTTAACTTTCACATCAACTTCATAATTTTCATACGTACTCCATGCATGAACCGCACCAGAACCAAACTTCTCATTACACTAGGGAAAATCATTATTTCTATCTATCAGTCGCGCCATGGAGCAGAACCAAAATTTACAAGTTACAAGTTCAAAAGGAAAAGCCTGTCGTGTTCGCGTCGCACCCCAACACGGTTGGTCCAGCAGGCCGCTCAAGGGGGAATGCGTGCTGTGTTGCATTTTCACTTACAAGTGGGACCACAGTTGAGCAAACCGACTATCGGCAAACCCCCACCCTGCCCACCGCGCGATTGCTAAGTTAGAGAAAACAGGAGGGAGAAGAGATAGTTGTAGCACGGACTCCAAGAAAATTGGTGTCAGATGGGACTCGTGTGGGTGGCGTGTGCCGTACTGCTAGATGTGAATGCTAGTTATGGCCCATGCCACCCCACTATATCGAGGTGCTGGTTACGTAGAGCGAACACATTATCTCTCCAGGAGTACGGTACACCACTAGTACTACTCACATTGTTGTGAAATTTCCTGGAGTCCGTGCTCAGCCCTCCTCTCTCTCTCTTCTCAGCCAGCCAGCAGATGCGTGAAGTGTGCCCATCATCTGTTTGCTCACATGCGGTCCCATATGTCAGTGAAAACGCTAGACGACCCACTGAACCTGCACATCTTTCACCTCGATGTGCTGGTGATGAAAAACAAATCCAATAAAGATCTTCGGTGGCCGCTTTTGGAGTTACTCAAGAGTAAGATTCTATTTATAGTTTAACCCAAGATGCACATCACGTGGCTTCAACTAGCACTCAATTTTCTTGCATGACACGACCTGGATGCTGGATGCCCCACGTGTCGGCAAAAGAAGGAAGAACTCGACCAAATCTTCTCCACATTTAGACCGGAGGAGTAGGAAACGCGGCAAGCCCTGTGCCTACATCATACTAGTATGTACTACAAGCCCACCTCACGCAGTCACACTATCAACATATTTCTCGGCCTCCGTGCAACACCTAGCTCTAGTTGATGGTATACTACTACTAGGACTAACTATTGCACTAGCATACTCCACTATTAGGTTGGCTCTATGTGATGTGGTAACTTCATATAACCGGATGCTGGCTATACTACTACGGTACTCACACTCCAAGAAGTGACTCGAAAACCATTCATAAATTGAGTTTATGACATGCATATGCAAATGTACCATTCATTACATACAACAAGTCATCAACACAAAACGACAACAAGGATACATGTTGGATTATAGATTATTTCCAACAAAACATTCTAGTAAATACTAAAGTTTTTATCACACAACAAATAACAAGCAATGAAATGAACTTCAGCTCAACCAATCCTCGGCATTGGAAATGCTTGCTTTGAACCATAAGTAAGCCTCTGGGAAGGGGAAGCTATTGTCAATATCGAGACCAACGCAGGACTCATGATCCAGGCTGAAGCGGCCTATATCAGGACGCATATTGTGATAGCCAGGGTAGGGAACCATAGCAATGTCTGAGGTATAGATACAGTTGCTTCTCATAAATGGTAGTAATGTTGTGCCAACAGCAGCTGGATCGCTTTTCACCATCATTGGATAGTTTTGTCCAAGGAAGAGCGAGTTTTCTCCAAGACTATCAATACGGAACCAGGCAGAAGGTGCTGGTGCTAGTACACTAGTATCCATCCCGAATACCCTGCAATGGATGTTGGAATAGGTCCAGAGAGTGCAACCATGGGAGACAACACCTGCTTTCTTAGTAACATCAGCAGTGCCCTGTATACATACAAGAAGAGGTGATCCATCGGAATAAGTTGCCAGGCGCCACTGAGTATGTAGGTCCTGCTCGTCCTCATGCTCGTGATCATCACCATCGTCATCTCCCCCTTGGTTATAAAAAATTTCAAGTATAGGTGGTGGAATGTTCATAGGACCTTGGAAACACAAGAAGGTTAATTAGTACGGGGATACTAACTTGCATGCACGTGGATGAAACAATTCTAATTACGGTGGAAGACAAACGTACCGAAACAATAAGGATTCCACGCAAAAATAGTGCCACGAGTGGTGGCAACAAACATAAGACTCACGTATTGAATTGCATCACAGTACTCATCCGTGTATAGAAATTGATTTTTGAGCAATATCCATCGAGGCGTGGAAGTAAGGACGGCAACAAGCTTGTCAAAGATAGCAACAACATGATAGTTCGTGTAATCCCAAGAGCGGTTGGGAACTCGACAAATTGCTATCTTCTGTAGATGACAGTCACCATGATCGTATTTGAACCTACGTAGATCATCTGTGTACTCAACCTCAGGTCACTCTGAGATTTTTGGAAGTGGAACCCGGTGACGAGTGTACACATTCACAAGTTCCCACTCGTAATTGTACCCAATATAAACAACCCAATCTCCATTTGTGCCTGCCCAGGCCTTACCCTTAAGCGATGGCATCTTAACATCACACGTATCATTATCAAGCGGCATCAACTTGCACAAGGCGAGGCTTTCGTCGTCCCCGCGCCAGCGAGCAAGGTCATGGCAAAGAAGGGGAGATCAAACCGCTCCTGAACCCTTGGGTTCTTTGTAATGATGTTATTTGTTAGGTCGAGAATGGTCTTGAACGAACCTGCCATGCTAGCCGAGGTGATGATGTCGCACAGATCAATGAGTTCCTCCACCATGTCATCTTTCAGATCGGGGCAAGAATAATGGGGTTGTTTCTGGCCTGTTCCCTCCATGGAGAAGACGATCGAACAATGGCAGAAGGAAGGGTGAAGGCAAATGGAAGGAGGAAGAGCGTGCGACAGCGAAGAGGCGGTGGACAGTTGCCACGGTACAGGAAGAGGCGCCCCGGCCTACATAGACGTCCGTTCAGAAATTGTACAAAGGACTTGCCGTCATCTCACTGACATGTTGGAACGGGACCACATGTCAACGAAACAAGGTGTGTCATTTCTCGTGCAAAATGCGATCTGGCCGCGTTGGCCCGAGGTGTCGCATTATTTCTTGACTTTATTTATTTAATGGCGTGCCGTTCAGTTTTGAAGCACGACTAACTGGTACTGTATGCAGAGAAAATATAAACTACTCTACCACTACTCCACCTCTAGTACTAGTATCAAAAAAGATATATAGGCTGGAGCTTCAGCACTTGCTTGCTAAGGGCTGCCCACTTGCTTCCTCTTTTCGAACCATACCCTTATTCTATTGCCCCATCTGCCACGTCGCTGCATGTGGATCTTTTTCCACTCCACCATCTCCCCAATTTGCTATCCTCTGCTCTGCTAGTCACGCAGATGAAAACCTTAATTTGCACTATTAAAGGAAACCCTACTTCATGCAAACTAATCCATGTCTGGGTTGAATAAGGAAAGGAAGGGAGAAAGTACTGTCGAAGAGACTAGGCATCGAACCCGCATCTAGGTTGAAAAGGGGAAAATCAGTAGCTAAGGAACGAGTCTCGTGTCTCTTGGTTGAAGAAGGGTAGAAAGGCATGACAACGCAATAGAGAATGACCAGGTCGATCGGTTTGTTGTCCTCACATAGGAAAAAGGTGGCTAAAGAGAACAAACATGGGACATAATCCACATATGCTGCCTGGATATTTGTTGCTCTGGGCAACCATCCCTCCCTCACCAATCTATGCGTCCGTGGAGGTGCATCGTATTGGTGCACCCACTGTCCGAATGGGCCTCCCATGCTCTTATTGCCACTTTTTTGCTGTTAGTATAATGCCAGCGGTAAAGTCAAGCAATGCTACTGCTAAAGTGATGCCACATTTAACTAATGCCGCACTCAGTCTAATGCCATCGATAAATTTAAGCAATGCCATTTAATGTCACTAGATTATTTCAGGGTTAGCTGTTGATTGTGGATGTATTAAAGATTTTTCAGCTAAGGCATTCTAATGCTGTTGCACAGCTAGTATACCAACGATGAAACTTGTTACTACCTTCAGATTTTTGCACTGTTAATGCTTATAGATTACATACCTCACTTTCATGAGGTAAGTTGATTTTTTTGTACAGTGTCACTAAAATGCCAAGGCGCTGATGTCATTTTATTTTGGTTAAACTGCACAAAAAATTATGAAGAGAAGAGGAAAGGTCAAGAGTGGGCACCTCCTCCTCTGGCTATTTTCTTGATTCGGTTGATCAAGTTTTATGTTTGATCGATTATCAAGATTGGGATAGCAATTTTTCAAGTCCCCTCGAGTTCAAAATGATATTTACCTTGAAGGTACATGGTTTGCAAATTTTTTATACTGTCATTAGTTAATAATGCTAGTTACCTTCAGACTTTTGTATTTGGTTTAATGCTGTTGCACAGCTAGTATACCAATGTTGAAACTTGTTACCTTTACATTTTATATAGTAATGCTTATAGAAATCTTCCAGTGCTAGCTTATAGAAATCTGTTCAGTAAAACCATTGTACTGTACCCCGTAATAAAAAAAACTACTCTACTGTTGCACTAGCCACTGGATTAGTGTATATTTGTACTATTTGAATGGTGTTGCATTAGTGTATGGACATATATAAGGTGTGGGAAGCTTTCCCAGATATGTGCTCAAGAAAACTACTACCTGTTTTTCTAAATACTAGACATTTGGGTACTTTAAATTGAACTGCAAAAACGTCTTATATTAAGGAACAGAGGGTCTAGAGTTCACTCAAATTATGCCGATAAAGCTAGTCACACCTTTGTTAAAATTAATGTTCATTATGTTATCGGAGGAGGTCTGCATGTTTGTCTCTAATGCCTGTCGATCACATACATGACATCATGATGTAATGGTAAGTCATTGCTTTTTGTACAGTGTCACTGAATTGTCAAGGTGGTGATGGCCTTTTATTTTAGTTGAACTGCACAAAATATGCTTAAAAGAAGAGGAAAGGTCAGGAATGGCTTGATCTTTCAGAAAATACTATGTTTGCCTTCCTGACATCAGCCGTTGTTGTCTTATTTATTCCTTCAAAAAGGTGGTTAGAAACAGTCTTGCTACCTTCTCCCATTAAGAAATTGGAATGCTTATATTTGTGAGTCTATGCTTCAACTAGTGCCACTTTTATAGTAATCACACTTTCAATATCTGTGCAAACAGGGATGCTCGATTTTAGTGGAACTGCACAAAAAGTCCAAATGGTTCAACATTATGAGCATGTTTTCTTCCAAACCGGTATATCCAATTGGTGGCACTATGAGTTGTTCATTACGAAAGTACATGGTTTGCTACTATCTTGCTACTCTTTTTGTACTGTCAATAGATAGTAATATTGTGTTTGCATGTGAATTTATTGGCAGGGTGGACCTACATTGGAGGTGCAGGACATGATTCAATGATAGGATGCTCAATTTTGGTTGTATCGATTTCACCTCTTCCATCACTGTGAACATGGATATCCTTGGTCTGATGAAGAATAGGCGCTATATTTCTGCTCTGTACCAGCAAATCAATTCAGTACGAAATTGTCCAGGGCAAAAAATGACAGTATCAAATTGTCCAGTGCAAAACATGACAGATGGTAAGGGGAAACGACTAGAAGAGACATGTTTAAACCGAAAATACAAGGTGCGGTATATGTTTACTAGCTGCTTGATATTTGTGCAGACAGATGTCTGCCCATTGCTATTTGGCAAACAAACAAAGTGATCTCAATTTTGGTGGAACTGCACAAGAGAATAGTATAGTCATTGCATGCAGTGCCATTTGAAAATAGACACAGAAAGATTGGATAGTCACTTCATGGACTGCACAAAAGTAGTAATGTACTATTTATTGGCCAACACTAGGTGCTTCATTGCTTTGGTCTGATTATATAATGGGCATCATTTTGCCTAAGTTAAAGTTTGTGTTTCAAAAATAGTCTTGCCGTGTGATCGAGAGAAGACCAAATCATATTGCAGTGGATGTTCCTCCATCATGTGTGGTTCATTTTTATGGTTCCAGCTGTTGGTGAAACCACTTATGTTTGCAAGAGGACTTGTAGACTTCACAAACAAATTTATCTTTCACTCTGTACTGAATGTTGGCCCAGAGAAGCATCCATGTTAGTAGCAAGAACAGATGTTTTTTCTAGATCTTTGCTTTTGGAGCTACATATTTGTATATGATCTGTGAATCATTGAGATGCATTAACATGTTGATCTTATGTATGGGAATTGTACTAGTTGGTTGTGAATTTGGGCTACTAATGTGAACATATTACAATGCCAGGCCTGTGAGTCTCGTGTGAACATTTCGAATGGATCGGCTCTTACTACTGTGCATAACATGATCCTTATTTCTGTGTGCTTAGTGTTTACAAGTTACTAGCAATTCCTTATTTCTGTTCGCTCAGTGTTTAGAAGTTACTAATCGATCACTAGCTAGCCTACTAATACGCTCCTAGCAGTTTTAGTTACGACGTAAGATCCGAAGGTGGCAGTTTCTTGAATAAAAATGCCTACCTCTGAAGAAACTGACATGCTGTTCTGAAGAAAATGCCATGCGAATCTGAAGAAACTGTCAGCAAAAATGTTCGCAAATGCCTTATCTCCCAGCGAACGTTCATCAGCTATTGCGATCCTACACACACAGTATCCATCCGACTCGATCCTACGTGATTAACCAGTGGATCACACACGTACCTCATCTGGATGAATCGAGCGCACTCGTTTGACCGTCATGCCGACATGCGACCCAGCACGGACGAGACGCACCACTGATGGGACGGGACAGCACAGTCATAATTTCAGTTTTTCTAGTTTTCCACGGCAAGCTGGCATGCTAAGCCATGCCTACTTATGCATTGAATTCTGATGACCGCGATGACCATCGCGTTTCCCGCGACACGCTGGTTCACCTACCTTCCACCTACAATTACTGGTTCTCGGCGTTCTCCGGTGGCACCATCACCCAACTCGCCCTATCCTCATAAGCCCCCACCGGCCCGACGTCGCTTTCCACTTGCCCTCGCTCTCGCCACGTCTGTCATGCCCCCGCCATTAGCAATAGGTGACGCCGGAGGCGGTCACCACCGAAACTAGTGTTCGGTTTTTCACCGGAAGGCAGACGGAGGTAGGAGGCATTCTATCGGTCTTTAGATGGCAATGCAGAGTATGAGGACTTGTTGGAGCGCGACCGCCTGGCGGAGGAGCAGCGTATCGCCGATTTGTGCCGCCAGCGGGACATGGAGCAGCAGCGCACCGACGCTCTGAGTCATGAGCAAAGCACCCGCAACTGGGCCGACTACGTGGAGGCCGGCGCCCGGCAAATAGCCCTGGAGGCTGTTGGGCACGCACGCGTTCGCGACGCCAAATTTTACTACCGGCTCGTCAAGTGGGTTCCCCGCTTAGAAGCCGAAGCTTCGGTGGACCACGCCGGCATGGAAAGGGCCAACGCGCACGAGTAACGCACCCTATCGCACCTCTGGCAAGTCCGAGGTGAGGAGGAGGACGTCGGTGCCGGCATTTAGCGTGTATCGCACATGGCTGCCGGCATCGTCTAGTTAGCTAAGAGTAAGTTAGTACTTGTACACTACTAGAGTATTAGTGGGAGTAGATAGTTAACCTGGCTATGATGGTTGTCAACGTGGAAGTTCAGTACTCTATATCTGGATCAGACCTGTTACTTTGCTTTGAATGTTGAACTTTCTGTTTGAACGTATGGAATGGGCTGTTATTTTTTTAAATGGGTTGTATTTGTCCACCACGGGTTTATAGGCTGACTTGTGGGCCTACTAGGTTGACACGTACACAATCAGGAGATGATTGTACGTGGAGAGGATGACAGCAGGGACCCACCAGGGTCATGGTAGTACGCAAGCAAGTGCCTCCTTATTTCAAGCCAAAAAAATGGTTCCTCCTAATGGATTTCTGACATCTGGGTCCCATGCCATTGTCAACGTAGTTAATAAACGAGAGAATTGCACAACAAGCGGCTGACACCACGGACCCAGCAGCTCGCCCAATTCTTTTTGTTTTTGAGACGGAAGCAGGGTGTCAACTGGGCTGTGCAGGGCACTCTGGCCTGTCTAGCCAGCCTTTTATTTTATGTTTACCACAAGACCAGCCCAGTATTTTTTTCTTTCTCAAAATGGCTAGCCCAGTTTTTTTGTTCTTTTGCCGAATACCCAACCGAGGCCTACTTGCTTTGTCAGCTCTGCTGGGCTGCAAATCTTTCAAGATGAGGAGAGTTCCATTCGGCTTGCCCAGAAAATGGGCTATCAGTAATGAGAAATGGGTTGTACATTTTTAAAACACATCAAACCGGCAATTAGTTTCAAATTTCTTTTTTTTCATTTCAAGATTTTAAATTCCATTGATTTTTATGCGTGGACAATTATTTGGATTTTATATAGATATAAATTTATTTTTCAAATTAGTTTGAATGTGACTCGAAATTTCAGGATTAAAAATAGTTGGGACCGCACCGAAATATGCAAAATTTCGTATAATTTTTTAACCGTGGCCACAATATGGGCTGTAATGCTAACAAAAAGAATATGGGCTCCAAAAAAATCCTTAAGAATTAGCAAATAGGCTGTAAATTATTTGAAATAATGGCAGATGGGTTGTATGCTGTTTTCCACACATTTGAGGCTGAATTGTGCGCCTACTATAGGTTGACGCATACGCTTTCCTAAAAAAAAGGTTGATGCACACGCAATGCCATGTCAACTTAGTCAACACATGAGAGCAGTGACTGTTGGATGTCCATCCAACGGCCGTCGTGCTTCTTCAATCTCTGCTCTTCCTGCTCCAGACACTCAAACAAGCGCCGGCAGGACTGCCTGCTCCCTCCTCCCGTGGCTGGCTGTGCTGCCGCGCAGGCCTCACTGCCCCACCGCACTCCCATCGCTGGCCTAGCCTTCCCTCTACTCATCCATACCTCCTGTTATTCTTCGACGACGGTAGCCTCACACTGTAGCTGAAGCAGTAAACACTCGTGCTCCCCTCCGTGTGGGAAACAACTGCCGAGTCTTCCCCGGCTCCTGGTCATTCCCTTCCTAGGCCTCGCTGTCGTCCCCGCCTTGGTGCTCTCGACGCAGCATGGTCAATGTGGTTAAGGAATGACTTCCATCGGAAGAGGACTATATGTGGAGAGGCTAACAGCTGGGTCCATGGCCGCAGCAAGGAAGTGCCTCCGTATTACGCGCAAAATAATGATTCCTCCACCTAACAGCGGGGACCCACCGGAAGGGCCTCTGTTTTTCGCGAAAAAAAATTCCCCCGCTGACATCTCGGACCCACTAGCTATATCTTTGAATGCAAGGAAGTGCCTCCTTATTACGCACAAAAAAATGAATACCCCATCTGCTAGGTGGGACCCACCATATTTGAAGGCTGACTTGTGGGCCTACTAAGTTGATGCGGACGCAGGGCTTTTTCAACTTAGTCAATATAAATGATTCTAGCTGCGGTGACCGTACAATGTCCATCCAACGGCTGGCGTGCTTCTTCACCTCTGGTCTTCTTGCTCCAGCCGCCCAAACCAACGCTGGCTGTGCCGCCTGCTCCTGCCTCCCGTGGCCGACTGTGCTGCCGCGCAGGCCTCATCGCCCCCTCCTACTCCAACCTCTGGCCAGGCCATCCCTCTACTCACCCACAACCCCTGTTATTCTACGGCGACGGCAGCCTCACACCGCAGCCGAACCAGTAAACCCTCATACTCCTCTCCGTGTGGGCATCCACTGCCGCGTCTTTCCTGGCTCCGCGTCGTCCCCTTCCTAGGCCTCGCAGTCGTCCACCGCCTTGGTGCTCTCGGCGCGGCGTGGTCAACGTTGTCAAGGAATGACTTCCATCGGAAGAGGACTGTACATGGAGAGGCTGATAGTTGGGTCCACGGCTGCAGCAAGGAAGTGCCTCCTATTACGCGTAAAATAATTATTCCTCCACCAGACAGCAGGGACCCACCGGAAGGGACTCTGTATTTTGCGAAAAAAGCGTTTCCCCCCTGACAGCTGGGACCCACCAGCTACATCTTCGCATGCAAGGAAGTGCGTCCATACTACGGGCAAAAAAAATGATTCTTCCCCCTGACAGCTGGGACCCACCAGCTATATCTTCGCACGCAAGGAAGTGCGTCCATATCCTCCCTGACAGCTGGGACCCACCCGGTCGAAGCGTACGTAGCGTTGTCTGTGTACATACCGATCGATCGGTCTGTCTGCCATGATGAACCATGGCCGAGTAAGGAGCGGTAGCAGTTCAGGCAGTCCAGTCAAACCCGTGTACACATATGTACAACCAGATTCCAAAAAATATGGCCACGTACGTACATACGGGCGGGGTCTCGAACGCGTACTCACGCATACGTACGGCCAGGGCTCGTGTACATGGAGAGGTAATGAACGGCAACAACGATGTCTTGTTCATCGAAAGCCATTCGGCCGGGTCGGAACGGAGAAACTGCATCGTGTTCATCGGGAGGCAACAGAATACGTCATGTTCATCGGGAGGCAACGGAATACGTCGTGTTCATCGGGAGCCAACCGGCTTGGATGAAACAGCCAAAATGAGGTCTGGCGTACCGCAGAACGGAGGAAACGGGCCTTCTGTTCAACTGCGTACGGTCAAAATGGGGTCCTGTTCATCGGGAAGGGTCTGGCGTACCGCAAAACGGAGGAAACAGACTTGTGTTCGAGTGTCTACGGTCAAAACAGGGTCCTGTTGATCGGGAGGGGTGTGGCGTACCGCAAAACGGAGGAAACGGACTTGTGTTGGAGCGCCAATGATCAAAACGGGGTCCTGTTCATCCACCGTCTACTGCCTCGCTCCAGCCTCCATGGGCTACTATTCATCCACCGTCGACCTCCTCCAGCCTCCACGGGCTACTATTCATCCACGGGCTACTGTTCATCCAGCCTCCATCGGCTGCTGTTCATAGAGCCTCCACGGGGTCCTGTTCATCCACCCCCAACCAGCTGGGGTGTGGCGGCCTCCTCGGGGTCCTGTTCATCCAGCAGCAACGGCCTACTACCACGGGGTCATGTTCATCCAATCCCCACCGAGAAATATTCATTCACAGCCAACCAACCAGCTCAACTCACCATGTCTCGACTCGTTCTACGTACCACGCGCACGGTAGCAATGATCACTGTTCATCGAGAGGCAACCCAACACTGGCTGGCTACGTCTCACACGGGAGCTCGATCGACTTCAATAAGCAGCAGCAGTGATCGATCGCTCGGGTTCAGTTAGCAGCAGCAGCGAAGGAATCACTCGGGTTCAGTCAGCAGCGAATGAATCGCTCGGGTTCAGTTAACAGCCAAGGGATCGATCGCTCGGGTTCAGTAACATGCGATCGCTCGGGTTCAGTTAGCCAACGCCTCGCACACACGCGTGTACACGAGAGAAAGGCGCAAACCTCCGTGCATCGCTCGGCCCCGACGACCCACCATAACCGGGAACTCCCCGATATTTTCCTCGCCCTCACTTCTACCATGATTTTTTCCATCATGGACGGCCCAAAGAATGTCATGCAGCTGCATCTCTGGCCCGCCCAAGACAAAAAGCCCATTTTCTGTCATGATTTTTTGTCATAGAAGTAGGAGCCCACCACATCTATGATGATACATGCTTTTGTCACAATTATCATCATAGAAGTGTCATAAGCATGACAAAAAAAAAATCATTCGGCCCAAAATGTCATGGATGCGTCTTTTTCTTGTAGTGACTCTTTGTCCTAGAATAGTATCAACAGCATAATCACTAGCATCACAAATAATTTCAAAAGGCAAGTTCCAATCAGGTGGTTGAACAATAGGTACGGTGCAGAAATTAAGGCTTTTTTAAGTGTTTCAAAGGCTTCTACACAATCATCATAAAAAATAAATGGAACAACTTTTTGCAAGAGATTGGTAAGAGGCCTAGAAATTTTAGAGAAGTCTTTAATAAACCTCCTATAGAAACCAGCATGACCAAGGAAACTTTGAATACCTTTAATATCTTTAGGACATGGCATTTTCTCAATTGCATCAACTTTAGCTTTATCCACCTCAATACCTCATTCAGAAATTTTGTGCCCCAAGACAATACCTTCATTCACCATAAAGTGGCACTTCTCCCAATTCAAGACAAGATTAGTTTGCACACATCTCTACAAAACTCGATCAAGGTTGCTTAAGCAATCATCAAAAGAAGTTCCATAAACGGAGAAATCATCCATGAAAACCTCAATAATATTTTTCACAGAAGTTAGAGAATATAGCAGTCATACATCTTTGGAAGGTAGCAGGTGCATTAGATAAACCAAAAGGCATATGTCTATAAGCATAAGTTCCAAAAGGACAAGTAAATGTGGTTTTCTCTTGATTTGGTTGTGATACAGGTATTTTAGAGAAACCAGAATATCCATCCAAAAAGCAAATGTGTGTATGTGCTTAGAGAATCTTTCTAACATTTGATCAATGAAATGCAGAGGGTAATGATCTTTTTTAGTAGCTTTGTTTAATTTTCTAAAATCAGTTACCATTCTATAGCCAGTCACTACTCTTTGTGGAACGAGTTCATTTTTATCATTAGGAACAATAGTAATACCTCCTTTCTTAGGGACACAATGAACAGGACTTACCCATCTACTATCAGCTATGGGATAGATTATACCTGCTTCCAGAAGCTTTAATATTTCAGTTCTTACCACTTCCTTCATCTTAGGATTCAATCGTCGTTGATGATCAACAACGGATTTAGCATCAGGTTCCATATTAATCTTGTGCTGACAGAGAGTGGGACTAATGCCCTTAAGATCGTCAAGAGTATATCCAATAGCAGCATGGTGCTTCCTCAGAATTTTTAATAATCTCTCTTCTTCATGTTCTGTAAGGTTAGCATTAATAATAACAGGATATATCTTTTTCTCATCAAGATAAGCGTACTTCAAAGTGTCAGGCAATTGCTTTAATTCAAACACATGATCACCTTTAGGTGGAGAGGACCTCCTAGAGTTTTGATACATCTCCAACGTATCTATAATTTTTTATTGTTACATGATATTATATTATCCATCTTGGATGTTTTATATGCATTTGTATGCTATTTTATATTATTTTTGGGACTAACCTATTAACCTAGAGCCCAGTGCCAGTTTCTGTTTCTTCCTTATTTTTGAGTTTTACAGAAAAGGAATATCAAACGGAGTCCAAATGAGCTGAAACTTTACGATGAATTTTTATGGACCAAAAGAAGACCCTGGAGCATTGGAGCCAGGCCAGGAGGTGGACAAGGAGTCCACAAGCCTGGGGGGGCGCGCCCCCTGGCTTTTGGGCCCCTCGAGCATCCCCTTGACGTGAGACCGACGCCAAAAATTCCTATAAATCCCGAAACCCCCAGAAAGAAACCTAGATCGGGAGTTCCGCCGCTGCAAGCCTCTATAGCCACGAAAAACCAATTGGGAGCCTGTTCTGGCACCCTGCCGGAGGGGGAAACCATCACCGAAGGCCATCTTCATCATCCCGGTGGTCTCCATGACGAGGAGGGAGTAGTTCACCCTCGGGGCTGAGGTTATGTACCAGTAGCTATGTGTTTGATCTCTCTCTCTCGTGTTCTTGATTTGGCACGATCTTGATGTACCGCGAGCTTTGTTACTATAGTTGGATCATACGGTGTTTCTCCCCTCTACCTTCTTGTGATGAATTGAGTTTTACCTTTGAGGTTTCACTATTATCGGATTGAATACTATTATGGATTTGAGAACACTTGATGTATGTCTTGCGTGGGATACCCGTGGTGACAATGGGGTGTTCTATTGATTCACTTGATGTATGTTTTGGCACTCAACTCGCGGATTCCCGAGGTGACATTGGGGTAATCTATGCATAGGGGTTGATGCATGTTTTTTTCCTTGTTTCTCCGGTAGGAATCTTGGGGCACTCTTTGAGGTTCTTTATGTTGGATTGAATATTATGAATCTGAAGTTGTTTGATGCATATCGTATAATTGACCCACGGATACTTGTGGTGACATTGGAGTATCTAGGTGACATTAGGTTGATTGATGTGTGTCATATGGTGTTATTTTACTACGAACTCTAGGGCTGTTTGTGACACTTATAGGAATAGCTCAATGGATTGATCAGAAAGAATAACTTTGAGGTGGTTTCGTACCCTACAAGCAATTTCATCTTATGTTCTTCGTGATAGGAACTTTGGAGTGACTTTTGTCGCACGTTGAGGGATTGCCATATGATCTAATTATGTTATCATTGTTGAGAGAACTTGCACTAGTGAAAGTATGAACCCTAGGCCTTGTTTTCAACCATTGCAATACTGTTTTTGCTCACTTTTGTTACTAGTTACCTTGCTGTTTTTATATTTTCAGATTACAAAAACCTATATCTACTATCCATATTACACTTGTATCACCATCTCTTCGCCAAACTAGTGCACCTATACAATTTACCATTGTATTGGGTGTGTTGGGGACACAAGAGACTCTTTGTTATTTGGTTGCAGGGTTGTTTGAGAGAGACCATCTTCATCCTACGCCTCCCACGGATTGATAAACCTTAGGTCATCCACTTGAGAGAAATTTGCTACTGTCCTACAAAACTCTGCGCTTGGAGGCCCAACACGAGTCTACAAGAAGAAGGTTGCATAGTAGACATCAAGTTTCAACAGGCAAATTGTGTTTAAAGATAGGTTGTTGTTCAAAGAATATTTTATCTATTTCATTTCTTTCATGCAAGTGCATATCATTTTCATGGTCTAGCAAATATTGTTCTAGTGGATCAGTGGGAGGTACGACAGTAGAAGCAAGACCAATTGTTTCATCCTTACTAGGTAATTCTTTATTATGGGGTTGTTTACGAAACTTAGAGAAATTAAACTCATGAGACACATCACCAAAATTGACACTGACCGTTTCTTTTTGACAATCTATCTTAGCATTAACAGTGTTCAAGAAAAGTCTTCCAAATATTATGGGACAAAAATCATCTTGTGGAGAACCAAGAACTAGAAAATCAGTAGGATATTTTATTTTCCCACACAAGACTTCAACATCTCTAACAATCCCAAGTGGTGTGATGGTGTCTCTATTTGCAAGTTTAATAGTGACATCAATATCTTCTATTTCAACAGGTGCTATATCATTCATAATTTCTTGGTATAAGGTAAAAGGAATAGCACTCACACTAGCACCCAAATCACATAAACCATGACAGCAATGATCTCCAATTTTAACTGAGACAAGAGGCATGCCATCAACATGCTTGTTCTTATCTTTAGTATCGGGTTTGGCAATTCTAGCAGCTTCAGCACAGAAATAAATAATATGCCCATCAATATTATCGACCAAGAACCATAGCAATACTAGGTTCTACTTAAATTTGTTTAGAGGGTCTAGGTACTTTAATGTGACTCTTATTAATCATGGTTGAAACCTTAGCATGTTCCTTTATCCTAATAGGGAAATGTGGTTTTTCAATATAAGCAGTAGGCACAACTTGATCAACATTGTAAATGATAGTTTCATCTTTAACTGTAACTGGCTCCTCAATCTTTTCTTTAATAGGGGGATGATATTTAAACCACTTCTCTTTAGGGAGATCAACATGAGTAGCAAATGATTCACAAAATAGGCTACTATCTCAGAGTCAAGTCCATATTTAGTGCTAAACTTGTGAAATGCATCGGTATTCATAAAAGATTTAACACAATCAAACTCAAGCTTAAACTCTTTACCTTCGCTGAGTTCCCAGTCTTCAGAGCTGCGTTTAATTCTTTCCAAAATATCCCACCTGAATTCAATAGTATTCTTCATAAATGAACCAGTACAAGAAGTATCGAGCATGGATTAATCATTACGAGAAAAGCCGAGCATAAAAATTTTGTATAATAATTTCTCTTGAGAACTCATGATTGGGGCATGAATATAACATTGATTTTAGCCTCCCCCAAGCTAGAGCGATACTTTCTCCTTCACAAGGCCAAAAATCTTATATTTACTAATTGGAGGCACCATAAGAGCACCCACATTCATCCACATCGGCAGAATTAATTTAGTCGTTAGATTAAAAATTTAATGGTAAAGATTTATTAGAAAATGTTGCCTCATTAAGGAAGGAGACATGATTTACATAAATAGGATTAAGGCCACGCATACAAAAAGGAGTCCCCAACTCCCACGCCCAAGCAATGAAAAAAAAGAACGGGACTTCTTTCCTTAAATTGGAAACAAAGCCGTACAAATAAAAAGTTAGGCCCACGTTAAAAGTGTCCAGTTTCCACAGTCCTGCAAAATCAAAATACATGCCTGTATAAAAAAAGAGACCTCAAGCCTCACGCTAAAAAATGAGAGTCTTGCCTCATTCAAGGAAGAAAATACCACGTACATGAATACGAGACTTTTTTTCTTGAAACTATGTAAACAAATATGATTAAGGCCATGCGTACAAACCTACTAAAAATGCCATGCATACAAAAAAGAGTCCTGAACAGTCCACGTCCAAGTTATGAAAGAAATAAAAATGACATGTCATTTCTCCTTGAAAAGTGGAACAAAGAGATGTACTAATATGAAGTTAGGGCGCACGCTGAAAAAGAGTCCACGTCCCACTGTCTCAAAAAAAATCTATGCAAGTACAAAAGAGACCTTAAGCCTCATGTTAAAAAAGGAGAGTCCATGCCGGATTTTGAAAAATAGGTTTCAACCAGGAGTAGGGGAAGCCGAACGTGTAGCCAGCACCGCAGTCGTCTCTACATGCATAATGCAGTGGACGACACATCATTACATATATTATTGTTTCATCTACGGCTCCATCAGAACTAATCAGTGCATGGTATGTTTCTCCGTAGGGAGGTTCCATTTGTTTCCTTTAAGCACTGAACACATTATTTTCTTCTTTTCAAGGATTAGTTCATTGATGTTACACACTTACATTCATGTACTAGAATGTCATGTCGATGTGTGCTCTTACCTTTTGTTTCAACAATAAAGCACTTTGTTTACCCGTTAAATGTACTAAATATTTCTATACTTTTTTCTTATTCTATTGCATAGTTGTTATAATATAAATCTGAATTGTTGTAATATATGTAAATCTAGAAAAATCCTAAAATTACATGTGCCAACTTCAGAGGCATGTTCATAACAATGATTTTTAGGTCAAGTAAAAAGAAATATATATGGAAGTTTATAATTTGTTTGTTTCTTTTATTCTTGGGATATGGAAAAAACTCTTTTTGGACAACAATTATTTCTCACAAATCTCTCTGTGGCAATTGTCACCGATCATGGCATATTTATTTTCGAAAATAAATGCACATAAAGGAAAATGCTTTAAGCCTACAACATCATATATAGGATGTTGGGATAGGAATATTGACCATATTTCTAATCTCTTGAAAGTATGCTTTTTATATTAAAGTTTTTTAATATTTTTATAAATATTAACATCTGCATTGAATGATGCCCAAGAGAACATACTCATACAAAAACTACAATTGAGGAAGAGGTTTCCACCCTTTTGGACAACAATTCATTCATATATACTCTAAAGCATTAGGAATTCATGTTTTTAATTTACACAATAATTCCGAAGCAGAGTAGTTCCTAGCCCGTGCAGACGCACGGGTTGACGACTATTTATATATATAATTCTGATCACGATGAATTAGATGCATAGGATAAAACTTTTGGTGAAATTCCAATTTCAATCAATTCCAATCCCAAGCTCCAATATCATCACATAGCCTATAACATGTCAATGCTTTTCCCCCAAAGATAAAGGGAAAACCTTCTTCTTAACTTCATCTCCGGGCAAAACTGCAAGCTTAAATAATCCACAAACTTCATCCACATAGATTAGGTGTATGTCGGGATGTAGTGTTCCATCTCCTGCATAAGGATTAGCTAGCGGTTTCTCTATCATACCCGAAGGAATTTCATAACCAATATTTTCAGTAGGTGTAGTAGGTTGAGGGACAACTCTTTCTGTTTTTGGTCGAGGTGAATATACCCCGAACAAACCCCTCAAAGGATTGCTTTCCATAGTAGCAAGTAACAGTAAATTTCAGCACGTAATATAAATTTTTCCTTGCCAAGAGCGCTTCACTCCCCGGCAACGGCACCAGAAAAGAGTCTTGATGACCCACAAGTATAGGGGATCAATCATAGTCCTTTCGATAAGTAAGAATGTCGAACCCAACGAGCAGCCGAAGGAAATGACAAGCGGTTTTCAGCAAGGTAATTTCTGCAAGCACTGAAATTGTCGGTAACAGGTAGTTTGATAGCAAGATAATTTGTAACGAGCTAGTAACGGTAACGGCAACAAAAGTGCAGCAAGGTAGCACAATCCTTTTTGTAGCAAAGGACAGGCTGGAACGGTCTCTTATAATAAGCAAAGCGTTCTTGAGGGCACACGGGAATTTCATCTAGTCACTTTCATCATGTTGGTTTGATTCATGTTCGCTACTTTGATAATTTGATATGTCGGTGGACCGGTGCTTGGGTGTTGTTATTACTTGAACAAGCCTCCCACTTATGATTAACCCCCTCACAAGCATCCACAACTATGAAAGAAGAATTAAGATAACATATAACCATAGCATTAAACATATGGATCCAAATCAGCCCCTTACGGAATAGCGCATAAACTAGGGTTTAAGTTTCTGTCACTCTAGCAACCCATCATCTAATAACTACTCCACAATGCATTCCTTTAGGCCCAAAGATGGTGAAGTGTCATGTAGTTGACATTCACATAACACCACTAAGGGAATCACAACATACATATCATCAAAATATCGAGCAAATATCAAATTCACATGATTACTTGCAACATGACTTCTCCCGTGGCCTCAAGAACAAGGGCAACTACTCACAAATAATATTCATGCTCAAGATCAGAGTGATATTAAATAGCATAATGGATCTGAACATATAATCTTCCACCAAATAAACCATATAGCATCAACTACAAGATGAAATCAACACTACTAGTCACCCACATGTACCAATCTGAGGTTTTGATACAAAGATTGAACACAAGAGATGAACTAGGGTTTGAGATGAGATGGTGTTGTTGAAGATGTTGATGAAGATTGACCTCCCTAAGATGAGAGGGTTGTTGGTGATGATGATGGCTTCGATTTCCCCCTCCCGGAGGGAAGTTCCCCCGGCAGAATCGCTCCGCCGGAGGGCAAAAGTGCTCTTGCCCAAGTTCCACCTCGAGACGGCGGCACTCCGTCCTGAAAGTCCTCTCCTTATTTTTTTAGGTCAAAAGACCTTATATACCAGAAGATGGGCACCAGAGGTGGGCCAGGGCCCCCACTACCCACCAGGGCGCGCCTGGAGGAGGTGGCGCTCCCTGGTGCCTAGTGGGCACCTGGGTGGCCCCCTCTGGTATTTATTTATTCCAATATTTTTTATATATTCCAAAATAATTCTCCATAAAATTTCAACTCATTTGGAGATGTGCAGAATAGGTATCTCTGACATAGCTTTTTCAGGTCCAGAATTCCAGCTGCCGGCATTCTCCCTCTTTGTGTAAACCTTGCATATTATGAGAGAAAAGGCATTAGAATTACTCCACAAAGTGTTATAATGAATAAAAACACTATAAATAACAGTAGGAAAACATGATGCAAAATGGACGTATCACCCGCCCACCACCCACCTAGTCGCCACATTCGATGACTTAACCGACGTGTTGGACTACGCCTCGGAGGAAGCCGCTGACATGGACGAAGATGTCGATGGCATACCAGAAATGACCACACCTTGGACCCATATGGGCAGGTGATGTCTACTACGGAACTTTTATTCTTGTAGACGTTGTTGGGCCTCCAAGTGGAGAGTTTTGTAGGACATCAGCAAATTTCTCTCAAGTGGATGACCTAAGGTTTATCAATCCATGGGAGGCGTAGGATGAAGATGTTCTCTCTCAAACAACCCTACAATCAAATACAAGAAATCTCTTATGTCCCCAACACACCCAATACAATGGTAAATTGTATAGGTACACTAGTTCGGCGAAGAGATGGTGATACAAGTGTAGTATGGATAGTAGATATAGTTTTTGTAATCTGAAAATATAAAAACAGCAAGGTAGCAAGTGATAAAACAGAGCAGAAACGCTATTGCAATGCTTAGAAATAAGGCCTAGGGTTCATACTTTCACTAGTGCGATCTCTCAACAGTGCTAACATAATTGAATCATATAACAATCCCTCAACGTGCGATAAAGAGTCAATCCAAAGTTCTTATCTAGCGGAGAACATAAGATGAAATTGTTGTAGGGTACGAAACCACCTCAAAGTTATCTTTTCGGATCAATCTATTGAGCCATCCCTATGAGTGTCACAAACAGCCCTAAAGTTTGTACTAGAATAACACCATTTGATACGCATCAACCAACTCTAATGTCACCTAGATACTCCAATGTCACCACAAGTATCCGTGAGTTGATTATTTGATATGCATCAAACAACTTCAGATTCATAATATTCAATCCAACACAAAGAAATTCAAAGAGTGCCCCCAAAGTTTCTACCGGAGAAAGTAGGATGAAAACGTGTATCAACCCCTATGCATAGATGTCACGATAATCCACAAGTTGAATACCAAAACATATATCAAGTGAATCAATGGAACACCCCATTGTCACCACGGGTATCCACATGCAAGACATACATCAAGTGTTCTCAAATCCAAAAGGTATTCAATCAGATAATAGTGAAACCTCAAAGGCAAAAACTCAATTCATCACAATAAGATAGAGAGGGAGAAACACCATATGATTCAACTATAGTAACAAAGCTCGCGGTACATCAAGATCATGCTAAATCAAGAACACAAGAGAGAGGGAGAGAGAGAGGGAGGGAGAGAGAGAGAGAGATCAAACACATAGCTACTGGTACATATCCTCAGCCCCGAGGGTGAACTACTCCCTCCTCATCATGGAGACCGCCAGGATGATGAAGATGGCCTCTGGTGATGATTTCCCCCTCCGGCAAGGGGCCAGAGAAGGCCTCCAGATGAGATCGCTTCGGTACAGAGGCTTGCAGTGGCGGCGTGGAAGTTTTAGGTTTCTTTATGGGGTTTTCTATATTTATAGGAATTTTTGGCATTGGTTTCACATCAAGGGGGCCCACGAGGAAGCGACAAGCCCGGTAGGCCCTCCCTGGGGGGAGGGCGCGCCCCCCCAGGCTTGTCGCGTCCTCGTGGCACTTCTGGTCCTTCCACGAAGCTTCGGGGGTCTCTTTTAGTCCATAAAAAATCACCGTAAATTTTTAGCCCATTCCGAGAACTTCTATTTCTACACAAAAAACAACACCATGGTAGTTCTACTTAAAACATCATCAGTGCGGGTTAGTTTCATTCAAATTAGGGGCGTTAAACAATAGCGCTTGTTGCGCTTAATTCTTTCCAAAAGATCCCATTGGAATTCAATAGTCTTCTTCATAAAAGAACCAGTACAAGAAGTATTGAGCATGGATTGATCATTACGAGAAAGCCGAGCATAAAAATTCTGAATAATAATTTCTCTTGAGAGCCCATGATTGGGGCATAAATATAACATTGACTTAAGCCTCCCCCAAGCTTGAGCGATACTTTCTCCTTCACAAGGCCAAAAATTATATATATAATTCCGATCACGATGAACCAGATGCATAGGATAAAACTTCTGATGAAATTCCAATTTCAATCGGTTGTAATTCCAAGCTCCAATATCATCACATAGCCTATACCATGTCAATGCCTTTCCCTTCAAAGATAAAGGAAAGACCTTCTTCTTGACTTCATCTTCGGGTAAACATGCAAGCTTAAACAATCCACAAACTTCATCCACATAGATTAGATGCATATCAGGATGTAGTGTACCATCTCCTGCATAAGGATTAGCTAGCAGTTTTTCTATCATACCCGAAGGAATTTCATAATAAATATTTTTAGTAGGTGCAGTAGGTTGAGGAGCAACTCTTTGTTCTTTCGATCGAGGTGAAGATACCACGAACAAACCCCTCAAAGGATGATTTTCCATAGTGACAAGTGACAGTAAATTTCAGCACGTAATATAAATTTTCCCTTACCAAATTCCGCTCACCAAAGGCGTTTCACTCCCTAGCAATGGCGCCAAAAAAGAGTCTTGATGACCCAAAATTATAGGGGATCAATAGTAGTCCTTTCGATAAGTAAGAGTGTCAAACCCAATGAGGATCAGAAGGAAATGACAAGCGGTTTTCAGCAAGGTATTTTCTACAGGCACTGAAATTATCGGTAACAGATAGTTTTGTGATAAGATAATTCATAACGGGTAGCAAGTAACAAATATAACAAAGGTGCAGCAAGGTGGCCCAATCCTTTTTTATAGCAAAGGATAAGCCTGGATGAACTCTTATATAAAGCAAAGTGCTCCCGAGGACACATGGGAATTATTGTCAAGTTAGTTTTCATCATGCTCATATGATTCACGTTCGTTACTTTGATAATTTGATATGTGGGTGGACCGGTGCTTGGGTGCAGTCCTTACTTGGACAAGCCTCCCACTTATGATTAACCCCTCTCACAAGCATCTACAACTACGAAAGAAGAATTAAGATAAATCTAACCATAGCCTGAAACATGTGGATCCAAATCAGCCCCTTACGAAGCAACACATAAACTAGGGTTTAAGCTTATGTCACTCTAGCAACCCATCATATACTTATTACTTCCCAATGCCTTCCCCTAGGCCCAAATCATGGTGAAGTGTCATGTAGTCGACGTTCACATAACACCACTAGAGGAAAGACAACATACATCTCGTCAAAATATCGAACGAATACCAAATTCACATGATTACTTATAACAAGACTTCTCCCATGTCCTCAGGAACAAGCGTAACTACTCACAAAGCATGTTCATGTTCAAGATTAGAGGGGTATTGAATATCATTAAGGATCTGAACATATGGTCTTCCACCAAATAAACCAACTAGCATCAACTACGAGGAGTAATCAACACTACTAGCAACCCACATGTACCAATCTGAGGTTTTGAGACAAAGATTGAATACAAGAGATGAACTAGGGTTTGATAGGAGATGGTGCTGGTGAAGATGTTGATGAAGATTGACCCTCCCTCGATGAGAGGATCAGGGTGATGACGATGGCTTTGATTTCCCCCTCCCGGAGGGAAGTTTCCCCGGCAGAATAGCTCCGCCGGAGCCTTAGATTGCTTCTGCCCAGGTTCCGCCTCGAGACGGCGGCGCTTCATCCCGAAAGCTTCCTTCTTATTTTTTTTTCTAGGTCAAAACCCTCCATATAGCAGAAGATGGGCACTGGACGATGGCCAGGGGGCCCACAAGCCCTGGGGGTAGGGCGCGCCCCCAGGCTTGTGGCCTCCTGGTGGGTCCCCTTCTGTTGTTTCTTCTCCCAATATTTTTTATATATTCAAAAACAATTCTCCATAAAGTTTCAGGACATTTGGAGTTGTGCAGAATAGGTATCTCAGATTTACTCCTTTCCGGTCCAGAATCCTAGCTGTCGGCATTCTCCCTCTTCATGTAAATCTTGTAAAATAAGAGAGAAAAGGCATAAGTATGATACCATAATGTGAAATAACAACCCATAATGCAATAAATATCAACATAAAAGCATGATGCAAAATGGACGTATCAACATGCTGATGGGTCAGGGTCAATTCCGGACAGCTAGCAAAAGAAGCCGGATCCTAACCTAGCGTAGGGTCCAAGTTTGGATTTGGACCAATATCGGGGCTAGATGCCGGGATGAGGTCACCTAGGGCGGGGGTGATCGGTTCCTGCACATGGGCTGGAGCTGCCAAGGAATCTAGTCCGAGGTCTAGAGCGGAGATCGACTCCGGGGTCGAGCCCACGATGGCCGAAGAGTCCTTGATCCGGCCTGGTGCCTAGCCTGAGAGGATGAGCTCAGTGCGTGAATCCGTGGTGTATTCCAAGCTCCCAAAGTTGAGTCTTTTCTGAACTTTATTATGTATGATTGTTATAGCTATGTAATGCTTTCTGATCTATGGGTTTTCTTTGGCCAAGTTGATTTATGGATCTTCAATGGAAGTGGTGCATAGTAGTAGGTTCAATCTTGCGGTGTCCTCACCCAATGACAGCAGGGGTAGCGAGGCACGTATTTGTATTGTTGCTACTAAGAGGAAAACGACGGGGTTTAATCATATTGCTTTGTTTTATTCTTTCTACATTATGTCATCATACTTCATGCATTACTCTATTTGTTATGACCTTAATACATAGAGAGGTAAGCATAGAAGCACCCTCGAAGTGGAGTAATAGTAGTAGATGCAAGCAGGAGTTGGTCTACTTGTCACGGACGTAATGCCTATATACATGATCATGATGTGAATAACTTCATAACTATGCGCTTTTCTATCAATTGCCCAACAGTAATTTGTCTACCCACCATATGCTATTCTTATGATAGAGATACCTCTAGTGAAAACTATGGCCCCCGGGTCTATTTTAATCATATTACTAAAACCAAAAATACATTGCTGCAATTTTATTACTTTTATTTTACTTTGAAATTTATCTATCTACTATCACCAGATTTAATCATTGCAATTAACGAGTACAAGGGGTTTGACAACCCTTTTGCCAGCGTTGGGTGCAAGTATTTGCTCTTGTGTGTATATGTACTGCTAAAGGTTGTTTGCGTGGTTCTCCTATTGGTTCGATAACCTTGGTTCTCTACTGAGGGAAATACTATCCGCTACTATATTGCTTCACCCTTCCTCTTTGGGAAAAACCCCAACGCAACTCACAAGTAGCACGCCCCTGACCATATCTAGTCCTGGCCATCTCGGCTAGCGCGGAGAAACGGGGAAGAAAGGTGTGTGAGATGTGGAGCACGACAATGGCAGAGAGGCTAACTGATGAAGAGTGCGAGTAAGAAGATGGGGGAAGCAGAAGGGAAAAGTTACTTCCCCCCTTTTATAGCCGCCACAGTAAAATTGAATGGGCGGGCCTCGCAGCGTGACACGCGTCCCGCATCCCTTGCGGTTTCCCATTTCTTGAGACATGGACGTGAGATTCCACTCGCGGGGTGACCCAATGTAAGATCTAAGATCGCACAGACATGCCAGGGTGGACGAGCCCCGCAAGGCAGACGCGAGCAACACACCGCAAACAAGGCCTAGTAGGTGAGGGAGTCCTGGATTAAGTGGTCCTCGGGCGTCCGGGCTACGTGACGTGGGCAGGACTGATGGGCCGTGAAGATACAAGACAGGAGACTCTCACCCGTGTCCGGATAGGACTCTCCTTAGCGTGGATGGCAAGCTTGGCGTTCGATATGAAGATTCCTTTCTCTGTAACCGACTTTGTACAACCCTAGTCCCCTCCAGTGTCTATATAAACCGGAGGGTTTAGTCCGTAGAGGCAATCATAATCAGACAGGCTAGACTTTTAGGGTTTTAGCCATTACGATCTCGTGGTAGATCAACTCTTGTAATACTCATATTCATCAAGATCAATCAAGCAGGACGTAGGGTATTACCTCCATAGAGAGGGCCCGAACCTGGGTAAACATCGTGTCCCCCGTCTCCTATTACCATCGACCTTAGACGCACAGTTCGGGACCCCCTACCCGAGATCCACCGGTTTTGACACCGACATTGGTGCTTTCATTGAGAGTTCCGCTGTGTCGTCACTAGAAGACTCGATGGCTCCATCAATCATCCACAATGATGCTGCCTTGAGGGAGGTCTTTCTCCTCGGCCAGATCTTCGTATTCGGTGGCTTCGTACTGCGGGCCAACTCGCTTGGCCATGTAGAGCAGATCGACAGCTACGCCCCTGGCCATCAGGTCAGGTTTAGAAGCTTGAACTATGTTGCTGATATCCGCGGAGACTTGATCTTCGATGGATTCGAGCCTATGACAGCCGCTCCCTGCCACCACGATGAACACGACCTAAATCTGTCATCGGACCATGCCCGGGAGATAGCGCATGTAACCGCTCTAGCCCTAGATCCAGAGCAGATTGCGCCATCCGAGGACGGGAAGCTCAACCCCACCACGGAAGCCGCAGACTCAGCGGCGTTGGAGCCGCACACAGACCCAACTTCGAACAGGATCTGTGTCACCGGAACCTCGGATTCGTCTCCGGCCATAGGTTCCGAACCGCGTACGTACGCGCCCATCGAGCTCGATCGGGCGCCGATCGTCGAGTTCAGCTCCGCGGACATCTTCCGACACTGACCTTTGGGTGATGTGCTAAACTCATTAAAAACCCTCTCCTTAGCGGGGGACTCACAGCCGAATTATATCCGGTTTGAACTGGAGGCTGATGATGGAGAATTTCGCTTCCCACCCACCGCCCACTTCATTGCCACTGTCGAAGACTTAACCAACATGCTCGATTATGACTCCGAAGACATCGACGGTATGGACGATGATGCCGGAGAGGAGCGGGCCCAAAACCCGCCGTTTACTGGGCGCTGGACAGCCACCTCCTCGTATGACGTGTACATGGTGGATACTCCCAAAGAGAATAACGGCGATAACGAGAAAGATCCAGTCGAGGATAAACCTCCTGAGACACAGCCAAAGCGCCGACGTCAGCGGCACCGCTCTAAATCACGCCGTGGAAAAGACAGCAATACCGGCACAAGAGAAAACAATACTCCGGACGATGTCGAAGACAAAGAAGATCCCGTCGAGCCGACTTCCGAACAGGACGATGGGGAAGATGGGCAAGTCAGCCCGGACGAACAGGCCATAAATGAAGACTCGGAGGACAGCAACTATCTTCCACTCTTCGAAGATGAGGTGAGCCTCGGCGAGAAGACTTTATCGTGCCTGAGGAACCCATCGAGCAGGAGCGCTTTAAGCGCCGGCTAATAGCCACTGCGAGGAGCCTGAAAAAGAAACAGCAGCAGCTTCAAGCTGATCAAGATCTACTCAAGGACAGATGGACTGATGTGCTGGCAGCCAAGGAATACGGACTCGAGCACCCCATTAAAAGTTACCCGAAGCGTAAATTGCTACCCCAATTCGACGACGAGGCACTTGAGCCCATGCCATCAACACATAATGCGGCTGACCGACCACCACGTGGCCGGGACAAAGCGGCAACTCAAGCCGAACACCAGCCCATACTACCTCATTGCAAAAGCAAAGACATAACAGTCCGGGGTCATACATATGACCTGCGGCAGGACCTGGGCAATAGAGCAGGTCAGACCAGATCGATCTACGGATCACGGGGGCGCGCCCTGACGCGCGACGACGACCATCTAGCCTTACGTGACAAACATAACCATGCCCGGGCCAAAAATCGTAGACGGGCTACATCCGCACTACGTCGTGACTTGGCCCGATATAGAGGCACCGCACATCCCCTCTGCTTCACTGATGAAGTAATGGAGCATGAATTCCCAGAAGGGTTTAAACCCGTAAATATCGAATCATATGATGGAACAACAGATCCCGCGGTATGGATTGAGGATTTTCTTCTCCATATTCATATGGTCTGCGGCGATGACCTTCACGCCATCAAATACCTCCCACTAAAACTCAAGGGGCTAGCTCGGCACTGGTTAAACAGTCTGCCTGAAAATTCTATTGGCAGCTGGGAGGACTTGGAAGACGCCTTCCGCAACAACTTCCAAGGCACATATGTACGACCTCCGGATGCCGATGACTTAAGTCACATAGTTCAACAGCCTGGAGAGTCGGCCAGGAAATTCTGGACTAGGTTCCTAACCAAAAAGAACCAGATCGTCGACTACCTGGATGCCGAAGCCCTAGCGGCCTTTAAGCACAGCATCCGCGATGAATGGCTCGCTCGTCACCTCAGCCAAGAAAAGCCAAAGTCCATGGCAGCCCTCACGGCACTCATGACCCGCTTTTGTGCGGGCGAGGATAGTTGGCTAGCCCGTAGCAATAACACTGCAAGCGATGCCGGTACCTCTGAAGCCAAGAATAGCAATGGCAAGCCCCGACGCAACAGGCACAAGCGCTGAAGCAATAGTGGCACTACCGATGACACGGCGGTCAACGCCGGTTTCAGCGGCTCCAAGTTCGGCCAGCGGAAGAAGCCATACAAAAGAAACAATCCGGGCTCATCCAGCTTGGACCGCATACTCGATCATCCATGTCAGATCCACGGCACCCCTGATAAACCAGCCAATCATACCAACAGAGATTGTTGGGTTTTTAAACAGGCCGGCAAGTTATATGCCGAAAACAAGAATAAGGGGTCGCAAAGCAAGGACGACGACGAGGAGTCCCGTCTGCCGAACACAGGAGGATAGAAGAAGTTCCCTCCCCAGGTTAAAACGGTGAACATGATATACGCCACTCATATCCCCAAATGGGAGAGCAAACGAGCGCTAAGGGACATCTACGCGATGGAGCCAGTTGCCCCAAAGTTCAACCCATGGTCATCCTGCCCGATCACCTTTGATCGCAGGGACCATCCAACCAGTATCCATCATGGCGATTCAGCCTTACTGGTCCTCGATCCAATTATTGATGGATTCCATCTCACGCGCATCCTCATGGACGGCGGCAGCAGCCTGAACCTGCTCTATCAGGATACAGTGCGCAAAATGGGCATCGATCCCTCAAGGATCAAACCCACAAAAACTACCTTTAAAAGAGTCATACCAGGTGTAGAGGCCCGCTGTACGGGCTCAATCACACTGGAGGTTGTCTTCGGATCCCCGGACAACTTCAGAAGCGAAGAGTTGATCTTTGATATCGTCCCCTTCCGCAGCGGCTATCACGCACTGCTCGGACGAACCACGTTTGCTCGATTCAATGCGGTGCCACACTATGCTTATCTCAAGCTCAAGATGTTGGGACCACGCGGTGTCATAAAAGTTAATGGAAACATGGAGCGCTCCCTCCGTACCGAGGAGCACACCGCGGCCTTGGCAGTGGAAGTACAGAGCAGCCTTGCCAAGCAGAGTCTTGATTCGGTGGCCAAGCTCCTGGACACTGTCAAGCAGATCCGGACTACTCCGCAGCGTAACAGTCCGGCTTGTCAGGAGTTAGACTAGCAATCCGGCCTCCGTCTCCGTCCCGGCCAAATGGCGGCATACGTACTACGCGTACATAACTACGCACTTAAAATACCATGGGCATAGACGGAGGCATAACTAGATTGCGGTCCATAATACGACTCGACCTCCCCTGGACACACATACTTTCACTTTTTCTTTTTCATCCTTTTCAGGTTTTCTTTTTCCACAGGCCCCTCAAGACGGCCTGATCATCGGTCCTTTCGAAGGATAGATACACCAAGATAGCAAGAAGCATTGAGGTATACGGGAATCTCTAGGAGGTCTTTTTTTTTACGATCACTCTACTTGTTCTCAGGACCCGCACGCAGCTCTCCCTTGGTCATGGCATGTTAAATAGCCCTGTTGCTTATCGCACTACTTATACGCTTTGAGTATCAATAAAATTATAATGGAAATAGTTCACGGCCCAACTTCTGCGGCACTAGCTTACTACTTCATTTTTTCTTGATAATCTTATCAATTGCACCCGTACACTTTGGTACGGCTTCAATTCGCCAGGGGCTTTATTGCACCCCACATTACGGCAACAAAGTCCGAACACTTTTTACAGTATAGTTCGGCACCCCAAATTTAGCATTATATGCATTGGCTCTGAATCATGTCTTTGGTCAATAGTTGGGTTGCCCGGCTCTTGTGCTTACTACCTTACGTTCCGCTACATCGGCTAGGGTAGTAAAGGGAGAACTACTGTGATTGTGCCCTAGTTTATCCGGATGAGCATCTCAGTAGAGAAAGCCGAAAACTGACTGTCATGATGCAGCGTGAGCCGGTCAGCTCTTCGGAGGTTACAAATCTTTTGTGATTTTTTCCGCATTATGCGACGAATCGGTCTCTACCCGATTAGGTGTTTACAGCACCCTAGTTCGGACTCACGAATACTAGGGGCTGCGCCTAAATTTCTATTATAAAACTCCTATGGCTAAGTGAGGGTGATAAAGCCTCATAGTCCAATTGCCTGGTTCGTTGCGCTAAACACCTCCTTCAAGGACCAAACTTTGGATCAAGAGTGTTTAGATTTTATCCCGAACACCCCCGTATATCTACGTGGGGGCTGAAGCCGACGACTGGCCAACTCTCAGATTTAATAAAACGGCCGCACAGGAGGAAAAATCTTGATATAAATAACTAACATTATATTACATATTAGTTTTGCTTTATTATACAGGACAAAATAACATGAACATATTCATCCAAAGATAATGTCTTTTGCACACTGCTCTGCCACAATACGGGATCCCTCTAGGACACCGTCAAAATATCGCTCGGGCGTGTGGTGCTCCTTGCCCGTGGGCGGTCCCTCGATCGTGAGCTTGACGGCGTTCATCTTCGCCCACTGCATCTTGACACCGGCGAAGGCCATCCGCGCACCTTCGATGCAGACCGACCGCTTGATGGCATCAAGCCGAGGACAGGCAGCAACTAGTCGCTTCACGAGCCCGAAGTAGCTGGTGGGTATGGCTTCGGCAGGCCATAGACGGATTATAAAATCCTTCATGGCCAATTCGGCCGCCCTATGCAGTTCGGTCAGCTGTTTCAGCTGATCGCTGAAGGGCACCGGATGCTCTGGCGCAAGGTATTGCGACCAGAACAGCTTCTCCGTTGAGCTCCCTTCTTTGGCTCGGAAGAAATCCGCAGCATCAGCAATTCTGCGCGGCAGATCCGCAAACGCTCCTGGAGAACTCCAAATCCGGGTCAGTAAGAGGTACATTTTCTTCACAAATTTCCTTTGCATTATAAAGGCCTTACCCGCCATGATTTTCCTGGCCTCTTGGATTTCCTGGAGGGCACCCTGGGCTTCAACCCGGGCCTCTTGTGTGCTTTGGTGGGCCTTAGCAAGCTCGGACTCTTGATCCGTAATCTTGCGCTCCAAGGACTCGCATTTCTTTACAGCATCCTGGAGCTCTTGTTGGACCTCACCGACCGTAGCCTCGTGCTTTTCATGGATGGATTGTTCCTCCGTCACTCTCTTTTGGGCCTCGGCCAGCGCCTTTTTAAGGGCCTCCACCTCGGTCGCCACTCCTACAAATATCATGGCACTATGGTCAATGCAAATCATCTATCCTTTCTGATATACAGAAGGTCATGGCATACCTTGCTTGTCCTCCAACTGCTTTTTCACATGGCCGAGTTCTTCCTCGGCCCGCTCCAGACTCTGCTTCAGTCTGGAGACTTCGGCAGCATGGGAGGTCGCAGCCAGCAGCGACGCCTGCTTTTTCACATAGACATGAATGATTAGTCTCCTGCAAAACTTGTTTGATCCTCTGTCCGGTTTTTCTTTTCGAACACCGGACAGTGTCTCAGGGGCTACTGTCTATACTGTGACATTCTTTTTACATAATTGTGTTTCATACCTCAAAACCTGTTAGAAGGCTTGTGCAGGCTTCGGTCAGTCCGCTTTTCGCGGACTGAATCTTCTCAATCACCGTACCCATGAGGGCATGGTGTTCCTCTACAATGGCAGCACTTCGCATGCTTCCAGTAGGGTGTCCGGTGCCTCTGGTTGGACAGATGTCACCGGCGAAATAGGCACACCCCTTTCTTTCGAAGGAGGCTGCTTGCCGGATTTCGGAGCCGTATAGGTCTCCGGGACCATATTCGGCTGGGGGCCGAATTGGACCTGGCCCCCATTGCCAATCCCCATGGGGAGTTGCTCCCCCGTGTGTCCGGTGGCCGAGGTTTCACCCTCTGGCGCCGCACTGACAGCCTCCTGCGTCTCTCCCTGGCCTGGGATCCTTTGGGACAATGCCTCGGTGTCATCCATGGCCTTGGGAGAGGAGGCCGTCGGAAGGGACCCGCTATCCATCACCTTCGGGTCCAGCGAATTCCCTGAAGATGAGGATCGCTCAAGGTCGGAAAGAGCCGAACTGCAAGTACATGATTCAACATGTTAAAACTATGGAGAAAAGAGGCTAGATATACGAATGCGTCAGGTTCTTTAAGTACTCACAATTCGGCCAGGGGCTTATCTCGGGGGCGCCGCTCTGGGCTGCTATCGACGTCCCACGCGGAGTTATCCGCGAGGGAGACCTTCCCCTTCTTGGACGCCTCTGCCTCCATATTTATGGAGGCCGCCCTTTTCTTCCTTCCCCCCTCAGGGGGAGAGTTGCTTTCCTCCTCCTCGTCGTCGTCCTCTACGGCGGAGGAGTGAGTCTCGGCGTCTTCGGACATCACGGCTGAAGTTCCCTTGCGACGGAGGCCACTTCTGGTCTCCTTGGCCTTTTTCTTGGCCTTCATCTCCGGCGCCTGGTAAGGCGCTGGGACCAGCATCTTCATCAGAAGCAGGATGGCTGGTTCCTCAGGCAGCGGAGCCGGACACTTAATCCCCCTCTGCCTTCTTTGTCCAGTCCTGAAAAAATAAATAGGGAGGCTTAGGCATTTTCCCTGAGTAAGCAAGTAAAGGATACGCCTTGGAGCGCCAAAGACTTACTGGACTGGCGGGATGGGCCAGGTCGTGCCCGCGGTCCTCGGTCGTCTCCGGCCATTTCTCGATGGCCTTAAAAAGCACCTTCCAGATGTCTTCGTGCGTAGTTCCGAAGAACTGTTGCAAGGTCTGGTGCTCGGCTGGATCGAACTCCCACAGATGGCAAGTTCGGCTTTGGCATGGAAGGATCCGGCGAACTAGCATCACCTGGATCACATTGACAAGCTTGATGTTCTTGTCCACCATGCTCTGGATACGCGCCTGCAGTGCTGTCAGCTCGTCCGACGACGCCCAGTTCAGGCCCTTCTCTAGCCAGGAGGTGAGCCGCATTGGGGCTCCGAACTTGAATTCAGGAGCCGCGGCCCAGGTGGCGTCGTGGGGCTCTGTGATATAGAACCACAGTTGGTGCCACCCTTTGATGGTCTCCACAAAGGTACCTTTGGGCCATGTGACATTGGGCATCTTGCTCACCATGGCACCTCCGCACTCTGTGTGTTGGCCATCCACCACCTTCGGCTTCACATTGAAAATCTTGAGCCACGGTCCGAAGTGGGGTGGGATGCGGAGGAAGGCCTCGCACACGACAATAAATGCCGAGATGTTGAGGAAAGAATTTGGGGCTAGATCATGGAAATCTAGCCCGTAGTAGAACCTGAGTCCACGGACGAAAGGGTGGAGAGGAAACCCTAACCCGCGGACGAAGTGGGGGATGAATACCACCTTCTCATGGGGCCTGGGGGTGGGGATGATCTGTCCCTTGGCCGGAAGCCGGTGGGCGATTTCCTTGGCCAAATACCCTGCCTCCCGGAGCTTCGTGATGTCCTTCTCCTTGATGGAGGAGGCCATCCACTTGCCTTGCGCTCCGGATCCGGACATGGTCGGAGTGCTTCTTTGAGGCGGAAAAGATGAGAACTTGGGCGCTGGAGCTCGAGAATGGAGAGGCAGAGAAAGAGAAGGCATGGGTGAAAGGGGTGAATCCTTATCTCCTTATAAAGGCAGTGAATATCAAGCGCCTCCCCACTCGCCTTAAAACTCGCCTATTCCCAAGGGCCGCACAGACGGCACGGTTGGATTACCCACGCCCGTATTGATGAGAATCCTGTAATCAAGGGACACAATCTCTGCTGTGACAAGACGTGCCACTGGAAACCGCATCTTAAAGCGTGGAGCGGGAGGCTAAAAAATGGTTCGAAATAATGACCGTGCAGGAATGTGATGTCGCGTTGCAAAAAGTTGTCAGCAGATTGGACTCGTGAAATATTATACTGTCTGCGGTTGTGTGTGGTACTTGTTTTGCAGAGCCGGACACATTTTATGTGCTTGAAGTCTGTTTTGGAGTATTCGGAGGAGGAACCCGCCTTGCAATGCCGAAGACAATCTGCGCGCCGGACACATCGTCATTGAAGCCTGGTTTAGGGGCTACTGAGGGAGTCCTAGATTAAGGGGTCCTCAGGCGTCCGGGCTACGTGACGTGGGCCGTGAAGATACAAGACAGGAGACTCTCACCCGTGTCCGGATAGGACTCTCCTTGGCGTGGATGGCAAGCTTGGCATTTGATATGAAGATTCCTTTCTCTGTAACCGACTTTGTACAACCCTAGTCCCCTCCGGTGTCTATATAAACCGGAGGGTTTAGTCCGTAGAGGCAATCATAATCAGACAGGCTAGACTTCTAGGGTTTTAGCCATTACGATCTCGTGGTAGATCAACTCTTGTAATACTCATATTCATCAAGATCAATCAAGCAGGACGTAGGGTATTACCACCATAGAGAGGGCCCGAACCTGGGTAAACATCTTGTCCCCCGTCTCCTGTTACCATCGACCTTAGACGCACAGTTCGGGACCCCCTACCCGAGATCCGCCGGTTTTGACACCGACAGTAGGGAACTCTAAACTCGGGGAGCCCCCATTGTTTATTCTACATCAACCAGGAAAGGCTTTCCATGAGCTCTCACGGTGGGCAGGCCCGCAGGAACCTTAGAGGCCGAGCTCCTAGAGGCAACTCCTGAAAACCAACATGAAGACAAGGAGACCGCATGAGATCTCGAAGACCAAACTACTCCAACTCCAGACACATTAGAGGGCTACTGATGGTGTAACATACTGGGGTGGCTTCTCCACGAGAAGCCCAACAGCAGGCCTACCATGGGACCCAGAAGGCCTGCCAAGGAGCGGGTGACCAAAGGGAGCCTGGAGGAATGGATAGACATCTAAGGATCATCTTGACCCCCCAAGCCAGCATGGCGGCGACCAAGATTGGAACTCTCTCTTATAAAACAATAGCCCTCACTATGCATATAAGAGGAAGGTTACGGGGCTCTCATTCCCATCTACTCCCGTAGACCTACACTCTCAGTAGCAACTTATCTACTTCATTGTAATCCCTCGCAAGGGGTACATCTACCATGAATAACAATACAAAGCAAGACGTAGGTATTACTCCTCACCAGAGGCCCGAACCTGGGTAAAACCCCCCCATGTCACATCTGATCTGGTACTTTCGGTCACGTTAGCAACCCTAACGATGGTACTGACCGTATTACGCAATGTCAAAGGTTAAAAACTTGGCCAGGGGAGCCGGACACCATTGGCATATGCATTCGTGAGGGTTATTAGCCTTGTCTTTATAGAACTTTTTAAAGTACCAATCCAAAATTACCTTTGTTCTAATGTTACAAATATGCTAACGGCCGCATGTACGCCTTTTTTAGTACGCCCGTAGGCATACGCTACTTGTGTTTATAAGAGTTGGAAAACAATACAGACGTATGATTTGGTACACGTACAAATACAAAGACACAAGGAGGATACAAGTCATATAGCTGGCTCCGCCATACTTCGCAGAAGACCCCATACAAAGGAATTTGCATAGACCCTTAGTCTCTAATACGTCTCCGTCGTATCTACTTTTCCTAACGCTTTTCCTCTTGTTTTGGACTCTAATTTGCATGATTTGAATGAAACTAACCCAGACTGACGCTGTTTTCAGCAGAACTACCATGGTGTTGTTTTTTGTGCAGAAATAAAAGTTCTCGGATTGGAACGAAACTTTGCGAGGAATTTTTATATAATAAAAGAGAATTACTGGAGCCAAGAACCACCGGAGGGGGGGGGGCTGGGTGGGCACAACTCACCAGGGCGCACCCCCTCCTGGCGTGCCCAGGTAGGTTGTCCCCACCTGGTGGCCCCGCAGACCCTGATACCAACGCTATAAATTCACATTTTCGGAGAAAAAATCAGGGAGAAAGAATTATCATGTTTCACGAGACGGAGCCGCCGCCACCTCCTGTTCTTCATCGGGAGGCCAGATCTGGAGTCCGTTTGGGGCTCCGGAGAGGGGGATCTTCGATCTTCGTCATCACCAACCCTTCTCCATCGCCAATTCCATGATGCTCCCCATCGGGAGTGAGTAATTCCTTCGTAGGCTCGCTGGTCGGTGAGGAGTTGGATGAGATTCATCATGTAATCGAGTTAGTTTTGTTAGGGCTTGATCCCCTGTATCCATTATGTTCTGAGATTGATGTTGCTATGACTTTGCCATGCTTAATGCTTGTCACTTTGGGCCCGGGTGCCATGATTTCAGATCTGAACTATTTATATTATCACCATTATATCTATGTTCTAGATCCGATCTTGCAAGTTATAGTCACCTATTACGTGTTATGATCCGTAAACCCCGAAGTGACAGTAGTCGGGATACTTTCCGGTGATGACCGTAGTTTGAGGAGTTCATGTATTCACTATGTGTTAATGCTTTGTTCCGGTTCTCTATTAAAAGGAGGCCTTAATATCCCTTAGTTTCCAATAGGACCCCGCTGCCATGGGAGGGTAGGACAAAAGATGTCATGCAAGTTCTTTCCATAAGCACGTATGACAATTTACGGAATACATGCCTACATTATATTTATGAACTGGAGCTAGTGCCGTATCGCCCTAGGTTATGACTGTTATATGATGAATATCATCCAACGAATTCACCGATCCAATGCCTACGAATTTCTCTTATATTGTTTTTTGCTAAGTTACTACTGCTATCATTACTATTGCAAATATTCTTTGGCTCCCCTTGTGTCGAATCAATAAATTTGGGCTGAATACTCTACCCTCAAAAACTATTGCAATCCCCTATACTTGTGGGTTATCAAGACCTTTTTCTGGCGCCGTTGCCGGGGAGCATAGCTATATTTGTTGAGTCACTTGGGACTATTATCAAATTATCACTTTGAAGAATCTGACGGATACTAAAACCAAGATCGTTCCCTCTAGGACGAGGGGAGGTAAGGAACTGCCATCACACTCTGCACTTGATTCACCTTCTGTTTTGAGTAGACTTGCAACACCACCACATGTTATTAATCCTATTATGTCACAAGTCATTGATGATGCTACTTCTGCTATGAATGATACTCATGATGATGCTAGTACCTTGTGTTGTGGGAGTAAGTCTGATAGTAAGAATAGGGGGTACATAGGAGGAGGCAAGGTCCTAACTACGATGAGGTTGTACACACAAGTTTATGAGTTCAGGCCCCTCTCGGAGGAGGTAAAAGCCCTACGTCTCGGTGCCCTGAGGCGGTCGACTGGAATATGAGTGTGTGTGTGTGTGTTACAGGGGGGTGCGAACCCTTGTGCCAGTGGAGGGGGTGGCTTATATAGAGTGCGCTAGGACCCCAGCCGTCCCACGTTACACAGGGTTCAATGTTCATTAAGACAGGGCGTTACTGGTAACGCCAGTTATAAAGAGCTATAAATGTCCTTAAACACTACAGAGTAAACGCCTGACCGTTGCCATCCTGAGTGACTCTAGGTCTTCTGTACTCTGAGTGGTTTCTTGTATGGTCGAGTGGAATTGGGGTATCCGAGTGAGGTAGGTGGTCGAGTGGATTGCACTCCTAGACGAACTCAGTCGGTTTCTTCTGTTGCATTTTGAATGCCTTTGACTCTAGGGTAGTGTCCTTGGGTAGGGTGTCTAGGTCAGGCCTATGACCCTACCCTAGGTACATGTCATCGTCATTAGCCCCCGAATGGATTGAGGTCCGAGTGAAGAAAGAGTTGAAGTTGACTCCGACTCGATTCCATACTTCGGAGGTATTTCATCCGAGTCTGCGAATCATGTTGAAGCTTCATTCTGGTTTCAGTCGCCTTGGTCCATTCAGAGGCCGCCGTCGAGTGAACCATATTGATAATCTTCGAGTGTCGATATGGAACGAAATCTTCGGTGCGATTGGTTGCTCTGCGGTCCCCGGATCTCACAGGATTCAAAATTTCAGGGAAGCGCGCGGGACGGAGCGTGCCGCAGTAATCAAAGTGGTTAGATAGGGACACCTCGATTTTCGTGCCACCTTTTTCGCCATGTATCGGGTGCGCGACTGTTGCGGGATTTGACAGGATTGCTTGGGCCCATGAGTCAGTCACTCAGAAATAGGTCCATATAAGGTCGTCGAGGCCGATGCATTTGCATAGTGCGCCTCATTCTCTTTCTTCTTCCTCTGCTTCTCCACCACATCTCCCTCTGCTCTCGACGCCGCTGTTCTGCCCGAACGCCGTCCGCCACAATGGGAAAGGACAAGACGGCGGCCCTGGAGCGTGTGAAGAAGGCGACGGCGACGACAAAGGGCAAGAAGTCGAGTCGGGGGTCATCATCGAGGTCTGGTCTGCCTCCTGGTTGGATCCAGGGGGACTGGATTCGATCTATGATCCAAAAGGAAGATCTGGAAGACCTGGCCAACGCGGGTTTGATTGCCCACGGATCTTGGAGGTTGCCGGGGAATGAGACCAAGCCTCAGCCACAGGAGGGTGAGTGTGTCCTCCTCGCAACTCATGTCGACCGTGGTTTTACTCTGCCTTCGCATCCTTTTTCCGAGGTTTCCTGAACTTCTTTGGTGCCCAACTTCATCATTTCTCTCCCAACACCATCACATATCTTGCTGCGTATGTCTCTCTGTGTGAAAACTTCTTGGGCTGTCGACCGCATTGGGGTCTATTCAAGCACATCTTTACCTGCCGCTCTCAAACCATGAAGAAGGCAAATCCGACTGATGAAAAGACGCACGTGATCCAAATGCGTGGGGGTTTAGGGATTCAGATGAGGGGTAGGAGTACTTTTCCTTCCATAACTCTTCCCGAGTCAGTTATGGGGTGGCAGTCGACCTGGTTCTACTGCCAAGATGTTCTGACTCCTGGTCAGTCGACTGGTCTTCCCCCCTTCTCCATGGATCGAGTCAGCCAACCCTCTTCATTGACCGTGACTCCAGCAGAGAAAGGAGAGGTGTCGACGTTAGTCGACCGGGTAGTCCAATTAGTCCGTGATGGTGTGACTGGCATGGATTTGTTGGAGGTGTTTCTCAGTCGGCGCATCCAGCCTCTCCAAGCCCGCGATCACCCGATGTGGATGTACTCGGGCCCTAGCAACACCGCTCGGGTCCACCCAGAGGAGGTCACCGAGGAGACGGTGGCACAGTGGCTGCGGAGCATTACTGGAAACAAAGACAACCCCAGGGGGTCCAGAAGAGTTGCACCATTCGACGCCAAAAATGAGCCGAACAAGGTCCGACCTTTGTTACCGAATGCCTTTCTATCCTGATTTGCAACTGTCCTTGAATTTGATGGACGCTTGTTTAACTCTCTGCCTTGCAGATTTACACTGTGATGTACTCGATGCCAAATGGGGAGCAAGTCCAAGAGGGAACGAAGAGCGCAGACGAGAGTGGCGACTGGCAATCCCCCAACGACAATGAAGATGACAGTGATGACTCGGACGACAGTGAGGAAATCGACTCACCACCTCGCTTGGAACGCCGATCCAAACGGTCTCAAGATCCTGCAAGCGGTCGTGGCAAGGCAGCTCCCCCAAGCACACAAATGCAAAAACGCACTCGGACTTCGACTCCAGAACCGACTGAAAAGGCCGCCAAGCAGCCCAAGGTCATCCCCTCAAAGCCTTGGAAGGCTTTGCCCAAGATCAAGGTGGATGTTCCCGTTACTTCTGCGTAAGTGTTTTGCTTTCCCTCTTCGCTTTGCTTGGGAACTTCTACGTTATTGTCGACTCGTTCTCTTGCTTGACCGAGTGAACTCTGAAACTTTCAGCGCTGCTACTTCTGGGACCTCCATGGACATTTACAAGGATCAAGATGACGAGGAAACCGAAGACGCGACCACTTCCAAAGCGGGTACAACTCCACAACCTTGCCCTCACTTTGCTCATTGAACTGTCAGTCGACCGAACTCTTACGGACGAGTCTTTTGCAGCATCGCAAAATGTCATTGAACTTCCAGACGACGATGAAGATGTGCCCCAGAAGACTACGGGAAGAACAGGTAGGACTTCGAACAGGAGGGCACCTGCCAGCAAGGTATCTCAGTCGACGTCAGCGCCAGAAGCAGTGATCCAACAATCTGGAGATCCAATTCGAGCTTCTGTTTCTTTTGCCAACCCTGTGTCGACTGATCGTCCTTCGGCATCGACCGCCCAAGTCCTTGCTCCGTCTATGCAACTCCATGCTTCAGATCCCCAGGCTACCTCGACTGTTCCACCAACTCCGCTCTTTGTTACCCATCATGTCCCAGAGGACTCAATGAGTGCTGCTAAGGAAGCTATACGCCAAGCGGGCCTGATGATGGAACAAATGAAGGTGGTGCATGAAGCTAGCAAGGCTCCCTACAATGCCAGCTCTGCTCTTCAGACCAATGTCCAGGTGAGTTGATTTCCGACTAGGGTTTTCAGCTTGATCTTTGCTCTGTTAGGATATGGTACTTGAAAACTACTGCTTTATTATTTGTAAGATGTCTGTGGATGAGCGTTTTGAAACCTTTAATGTGCATCTATCGTGAGTCTGCACCCTGCATCCGTTCACCCACTGGGTGCTTTAACTTTTGCCGAATAATTCTTCCGCTTGAGTCGACTAGGTTGCGTCGAGTGTATCCTTGAATCAGTGGGGGCACGCAGAGTGCACCCACTGGGTGTAGTCCCCAAGACCGCCGTCGAATGTTTGATTCGGCGGGGGTCTTTGTCAAATATCTCTTTAAAGTTCTTCCACTCGGTCCAAATAGGTCGTGTCGAGTGGGATCCGGACCAGTGGGGGCACGCCAAGTGCACCCACTGGGTGTAGTCCCCGAGACCGCGGTCGACTGCGGGTAGTCGGCGGTGGTCTAAGAACAAATGTTGCCGGGTTTTTTTTACTCTGACTGGACGGACCATGTCGAGTGGAAAGTCGAACTAGTGGGGCCACGCCAAGTGCACCCACTGGGTGTAGTCCCTGAGACTGTTGTCGAATGTTTGATTCGGCAGTGGTCTTAGAACTCTTTTTGCCATGATGACTTGAACTTGTATCTTATCGCTCAGAAGCAATCAATCTTTGTGCCTGTCGACTGATGTGTCTTATTCATTGATTGTAGAAATCTTGTGAGTTCGGGGCCCAGTTTGCTAAATTGCAGAAGAAACAAATCCAGCTCAATCTCGACCTGGAGCTGGCCAAGCAGAACTTGCAGAAGGCTAAGGATGAAGCGGCTGCCATGGGAGGTAATAACTTGTCGACTGTTTGCCTTGCCATCTTTCTTTTTCATCTTTTGAACCGAGTGAATCCACTCGAACAGATGTGCATAGTGAAAATCGACAACTCCAAGCTCGTCTGAAGAATGTTATTTCTTTAGACAAAATGAAGCAGGCTCTGGAGCAGAAGGACCTCGACCTTGCCGCAGCGCAGAAGATGGCGCGGGAGAGAACTGAACTTGCCGACAAGAAGCTGGCTTCAGTCGGCAAGTTAGAAGAAGAAAATGCCAAGCTGAAGACTGACATTGATGAAGCCAACAAAGAAGTCGTGCAGCTAAAGAAGGACAAGGTGGCCTTGACCGACAAAGTCGGAGATCTTACTCGGAGGAGGGACGAACTGGAGGCTTATCTGGGAGGACTCGCCAAGAAGATGTTCCTTATGCTCGAAGGTACTTTCCTTTGTCCGACTGATTTGCAACTGTCAACTCATCATATAACTGTCAACTCACCATTTTTCTGTGTGCAGAATTCTGTCAAAACTTCGAAGAAGAGACTAGGCGGATTGAGATGAATCTGGACCCCATCAACTCCCCTATCAAGGACGAAGCTGCGATGAATGTATTGTGACTGGAATCTCGCCTCGCCGGTGTTACGGACTATCTTGCACGACTGAAGGTGGTGGTGTCGCAGATTGACACGAAGCTCTAGCCAGGCGTGACATTCCAGAATGACCTCGAGTCTTTGATGACTCGACTTAATGAAATCCCCGGTCGAGTACAGGCGTGGAAGAAGTCATCTGCTCGGTGCGGCGCAGACGTGGCTCTGTCTCTTGTCCGCGTTCATTGCAAGGAAGTTAAAGAAGAGAAGCTGGCAGCTCTCAAGGTCGCCAATACCAAGAAGCTTCAATTCCAGTCCTTCATGGAGACTTTCATCGACGCTGCTACTCGTATTGCTGATGGAATCGACCTGGACGTGTTCGTCGAGCCAGCTAGCCCTCCTCCCGTGGAGTGAACAAACTTTATGCCTTGGTTTTATTTGCCTCGGAATGCCGAGTGATTTTGTAACCGTTAAACTCTTTCGGGCCTGAGGCCTGCGCACTTATGTTCGTGGTTCTGAACCTTGCTGGATTTATCCGAACTTGGTTTTTCTTTGAATATGGTTGCTTTGTCTTTACCACTTCCAAGTCTCTTGACTCCGAGTGAAACTTGACTGTTCACTTGGAATAGACGTTGTACTTGTGGGAGGGTTACTCTTTACTCAGAATTTGTTTTGTAACTTAGGTGAGTACGGGGTCGCAGCTAAGTCTCCGAGTGGGAGGATTGCTCTCCACTCGGAGTGTTTTTTAACTTAGGCAAATCGGGTTCGCAGCTAAGCCCCCGAGTGGGAGGATCGCTCTCCACTCGGAGTGTTTTTTAACTTAGGCGAATCGGGTTCGCCGCTAAGTCCCTGAGTGGGAGGATTGTTCTCCACTCGGAGTGTTTTTTAACTTAGGCGAATCGGGTTCGTAGCTAAGTCCCCGAGTGGGAGGATTGCTCTCCACTCAGAGTATGTTTTAACTTAGGCGAGTACGGGATCGCAGCTAAGCTTCCAAGTGAGAGGATTGCTCTCCACTCGGAATATGTTTTAACTTAGGCGAGTACGGGACCGCAGCTAAGCCTCCAAGTGAGAGGATTGCTCTCCACTCGGAGTGTTTTTGAAACTTAGGCGAGTACGGGATCGCAGCTAAGCCTCCGAGTGAGAGGATTGCTCTCCTCTCGGAGTATGTTTTAACTTAGGCGAGTACGGGATCGCAGCTAAGCTTCCGAGTGAGAGGATTACTCTCCACTCGGAGTATGTTTTAACTTAGGCGAGTACGGGATCGCAGCTAAGCCTCCGAGTGAGAGGATTGCTCTCCACTCGGAGTGTTTTTGAAACTTAGGCGAGTACGGGATCGCAGCTAAGCCTCCGAGTGAGAGGATTGCTCTCCACTCGGAGTATGTTTTAACTTAGGCGAGTAGGGGATCGCAGCTAAGCCTCCGAGTGAGAGGATTGCTCTCCACTCGAAGTGGTTTTTTTTTTAACTTAGGCGAGTACGGGGTCGCAGCTAAGCCTCCGAGTGAGAGGGTTGCTCTTCACTCGGAGTGGTTTTTGAAACTTAGGCGAGTACGGGGTCGCAGCTAAGCCTCCGAGTGAGAGGGTTGCTCTTCACTCGGAGTGGTTTTTGAAACTTAGGCGAATCAGGTTCGCATCTAAGCCCCCGAGGGAGATGATTGCTCTTCACTCGGAGTGGTTTTTTAACTTAGGCGAGTACGGGGTCGCAGCTAAGCCTCCGAGTGAGAGGGTTGCTCTTCACTCGGAGTAGTTTTTGAAACTTAGGCGAATCGGGTTCGCATCTAAGCCCCCGAGCGAGAGGATTGCTCTTCACTCAGAGTGGTTTTTTAACTTAGGTGAGTACGGGGTCGCAGCTAAGCCTCCGAGTGGGAGGGTTGCTCTTCACTCGGAGTGGTTTTGAAACTTAGGCGAATCGGGTTCGCATCTAAGCCCCCGAGCGAGAGGATTGCTCTTCACTCGGAGTGGTTTTTTAACTTAGGCGAGTACGGGATCGCAGCTAAGCTTCCGAGTGAGAGGGTTGCTCTTCACTCAGAGTGGTTTTTGAAACTTAGGCAAATCAGGTTAGCATCTAAGCCCCCGAGTGAGAGGATTGCTCTCCACTCGGAGTGTTTTTGAAACTTAGGCGAATCGAATTCGCGGCTAAGACACCCACTGGGGGATTTGAACACATGAGTTTATGGGACGGCAATCAGTAAGATACTGCAAAAATCTTGTCTTTGATAAGCAAACTGAAGGATTCTTATTACAACTCATCGATCCGAGTGTTTTAGGTATAGAAACGGTGGAGCAGCTCCGCATTCCATGAGCGTGGCTCATCTTCTTTCTTGGCTACGTTGTAGAGGTGATACACCCCGTTGTGGAGCACCTTAGTGATGATGAACGGACCTTCCCAGGCCGGAGCAAGCTTGTGAGGTCGTTTCTGATGCACTCGAAGCACAAGGTCTCCTTCTTGGAATGCTCGACCCCTGACATTACGGGCATGGAATCAACGCAGGTCTTGCTGATAGATGGTCGACTGGATCAGAGCCATCTCACGTTCTTCCTCCAGGAGATCAACTGCATCTTGGCGTGCCTGTTCTGCCTCAGCCTCTGAGAAGAGTTCTACTCGGGGAGCATTATGCAGCAAGTCGCTCGGAAGGACAGCTTCGGCTCCGTATACCATAAAGAAGGGTGTTCGATCAGTCGACCGGTTAGGAGTTGTTCTTAGTCCCCATAGGAAGGATGGCAATTCAGTCACCCAGGCCCCAGCGGCGTGCTTGAGATCACGCATCAGTCGGGGTTTCAGCCTTTGAAGGATCAAACCATTCGCCCTTTCTGCCTGACCATTCGACTGCGGGTGCGCAACAGATGCGTAATCGACCCGAGTGCCTTGGGAAGCACAAAATTCTCTGAACTCATCAGAATCAAAGTTAGAGCCGTTATCCGTGATAATGCTGTGAGGGACTCCATATCTGAATATCAACTCTCTGATGAAACTGATGGCAGTGCTTGAATCGAGATTCTTGATAGGCTTGGCTTCAATCCATTTGGTGAATTTGTCGACTGCTACGAGCAAATGAGTAAAGCCACTTCTGCCGGTCTTGAAAGGTCCAACCATGTCCAAACCCCAAACTGCAAACGGCCAGACGAGTGGAATAGTCTTGAAGGCGGACGTAGGCTTGTGAGACATGTTTGAATAGAATTGGCAGCCTTCGCACTTGTCGACTATATCTTTAGCCATCTCATTTGCACGCGGCTAGTAAAATCCTGATCGGTATGCTTTGGCCACGATGGTCCGAGAGGACGCATGGTGACCACAGGTTCCCGAGTGGATTTCATTTAAAATTAGTCGACCTTCTTCTGGGGAAATGCAACGCTGAGCAACTCCAGTTACACTTTCTCTGTAAAGCTGTCCTCTAATTACTATGAAGGCTTTGGATCAGCGGACGATCTGACGGGCCTCGTCCTCGTCTTCTGGGAGCTCCTGCCTGAGCAGATACGTGATATACGGTATCGTCCAGTCGGGAGTGATCACTAAAACCTCCATGATCAAGTCGACCACGGCTGGGACTTCAATCTCAGTCGGATTGGTTAAGCTTATCGGTTGTGGGGGCTCTTCTGTAAAAGGATCTTCTTGAACTGACGGGGTGTGGAGATGCTCCAAGAACACATTACTGGGGATAGGCTTTCGAGTGGAACCTATCTTCGCCAGATCATCAGCAGCTTGATTCTTGATTCGGGGTATGTGGTGGAGCTCTAACCCCTCAAACTTCTTCTCCAACTTTCTTACTGCATTGCAATAACCAATCATAGCTGGGCTTCTGATATCCCACTCCTTCATCACTTGATTGACCACTAAATTTGAGTCGCTGTAAACCATCAGGCATCGGACACCGAGTGAGATGGCCATACGCAACCCATACAGAAGTGCCTCATATTCAGCTTCATTGTTGGAAGAATCAAAGTGAATTTGGAGAACATAACTGAGCTTTTCGCCTCTCGGGGATACCAGGACCACTCCAGCACCCGAGCCATTCAACATTTTGGACCCATCAAAGAACATAGTCCAACGTTCCGAGTGAATCTGAGTCGGCTGCTGCTGCTCAATCCACTCGACGAGGAAATCAGCTATTGCTTGAGACTTGATTGCTTTCTTTGCCTCGAACTTGATATCTAAAGGAAGGAGTTCAATCACCCACTTTGCCACTCGACCAGTTGCGTCCCGGTTGTTCAGAATTTCTGATAAAGGAGCATCGCTGACGACTGAAACCGAGTGGTCTACAAAGTAATGTGCAACTTTCTTCGTGGTCATGTAAATTCCATAAACAAGCTTCTGATAATGCGGATATCTTTGCTTTGACGGAGTCAAGACTTCAGAAATGTAGTACACTGGGCATTGAACTTTGTAGGCTTTGCCTTCTTCTTCCCGCTCGACTGTGAGCACTGTGCTGACAACCTGTCTAGTAGCTGCAATATATAGCAGTAGAGGCTCTTTGCTGACTGGGGCAGCAAGCACCGGCTGGGTGGAAAGCAGGGCTTTGAGCTCTACAAACGCTGCTTTGGCTTCAGGAGTCCACTCGAACTTGTCAGACTTCTTCATCAGTCGGTAAAGAGGTAATGCCTTTTCACCGAGACGAGAGATGAATCGGCTCAACGCAGCCAAACAACCAGTAAGCTTCTGAATGTCGTGCACACGCACGGGGCTTTTCATTCGGAGAATCGCCCCAACCTTTTCTGGGTTTGCGTCGATCCCTCATTCGGAAACGAGGAAACCAAGTAGCTTTTCGCCCGGAACTCCGAATGTGCACTTTGACGGGTTGAGCTTGATATCATATCTTCTTAAGTTGGCGAAGGTTTCAGCAAGGTCAGTCAACAGGTCGGAACCCTTGCGTGACTTGACCACGATGTCATCCATGTATGCTTCCACGTTCCGACTGGGGGGGGGGGGGGGGGGGGGGGGGGGGGGGGGGGGGGGGGGGGGGGGGGGGGGGGGGGGGGGGGGGGGGGGGGGGGGGGGGGGGGGGGGGGGGGGGGGGGGGGGGGGGGGGGGGGGGGGGGGGGGGGGGGGGGGGGGGGGGGGGGGGGGGGGGGGGGGGGGGGGGGGGGGGGGGGGGGGGGGGGGGGGGGGGGGGGGGGGGGGGGGGGGGGGGGGGGGGGGGGGGGGGGGGGGGGGGGGGGGGGGGGGGGGGGGGGGGGGGGGGGGGGGGGGGGGGGGGGGGGGGGGGGGGGGGGGGGGGGGGGGGGGGGGGGGGGGGGGGGGGGGGGGGGGGGGGGGGGGGGGGGGGGGGGGGGGGGGGGGGGGGGGGGGGGGGGGGGGGGGGGGGGGGGGGGGGGGGGGGGGGGGGGGGGGGGGGGGGGGGGGGGGGGGGGGGGGGGGGGGGGGGGGGGGGGGGGGGGGGGGGGGGGGGGGGGGGGGGGGGGGGGGGGGGGGGGGGGGGGGGGGGGGGGGGGGGGGGGGGGGGGGGGGGGGGGGGGGGGGGGGGGGGGGGGGGGGGGGGGGGGGGGGGGGGGGGGGGGGGGGGGGGGGGGGGGGGGGGGGGGGGGGGGGGGGGGGGGGGGGGGGGGGGGGGGGGGGGGGGGGGGGGGGGGGGGGGGGGGGGGGGGGGGGGGGGGGGGGGGGGGGGGGGGGGGGGGGGGGGGGGGGGGGGGGGGGGGGGGGGGGGGGGGGGGGGGGGGGGGGGGGGGGGGGGGGGGGGGGGGGGGGGGGGGGGGGGGGGGGGGGGGGGGGGGGGGGGGGGGGGGGGGGGGGGGGGGGGGGGGGGGGGGGGGGGGGGGGGGGGGGGGGGGGGGGGGGGGGGGGGGGGGGGGGGGGGGGGGGGGGGGGGGGGGGGGGGGGGGGGGGGGGGGGGGGGGGGGGGGGGGGGGGGGGGGGGGGGGGGGGGGGGGGGGGGGGGGGGGGGGGGGGGGGGGGGGGGGGGGGGGGGGGGGGGGGGGGGGGGGGGGGGGGGGGGGGGGGGGGGGGGGGGAAAGCAGGGCTTTGAGCTCTACAAACGGGGGGGGGGGGGGGGGGGGGGGGGGGTTCAGGAGTCCACTCGAACTTGTCAGACTTCTTCATCAGTCGGTAAAGAGGTAATGCCTTTTCACCGAGACGAGAAATGAATCGGCTCAACACAGCCAAACAACCAGTAAGCTTCTGAACATCATGCACACGCACGAGGCTTTTCATTCAGAGAATCGCCCCAACCTTTTCTGGGTTTGCGTCGATCCCTCATTCGGAAACGAGGAAACCAAGCAGCTTTCCGCCCGGAACTCCGAATGTGCACTTTGACAGGTTGAGCTTGATATCATATCTTCTTAAGTTGGCGAAGGTTTCAGCGAGGTCAGTCAATAGGTCGGAACCCTTGCGTGACTTGACCACGATGTCATCCATGTATGCTTCCACGTTCCGACTGATCTGAGTGAGCAGGCACTTCTGAATCATGCGCATGAACGTGGAGCCAGCATTTTTTAGGCCAAAAGGCATAGTAACATAGCAAAAACACCCGAATGGGGTGATGAAGGCCGATTTTATTTCGTCGGGTCCATACAGTCGGATCTGATGGTACCCGGAATATGCATCCAAAAAGGACAAACGCTCACACCCCGCAGTTGAGTCGACGATCTGGTCGATGCGGGGGAGAGGGAAGTGATCTTTCGGGCAGGCCCGATTGATATGCTTGAAGTCTATACACATGCGAAGTGAATCATCTTTCTTGGGGACCATGACAACATTGGCGAGCCACTCGGAGTGGAATACTTCTCGGATGAACTTAGCTGCAAGGAGCCGAGCCACCTCTTCACCAATTGCTTTCCTCTTCTCCACGGCGGATCGACGGAGATGCTCTTTGACAGGTTTCGCCTTTGGGTCGACGCACAAACGGTGCTCGGCCAGTCCCCTGGGCACACCCGGCATGTCAGATGGCTTCCATGCGAAGATGTCCCAGTTCTCACGGAGGAACTGGATGAGCGCTTCTTCCTATTTGCTGTCGAGTGTTGTTGAGATGTGAGTTGGAGCAGCATCGGGATCAGTCGGATGGATATGGACAGGCTTTGTTGCACCAGCCGACTGAAATGCGGACTCTGAAGCGGGCTTCTTTGTTCGCAACAAATCACTCGGATCTGTGTTCTTTTTGTATTCTTCCATCTCTACTGCTGCCATTTGCTCATCAGCAATTTTTGAGCCCTTCTGGAGGCACTCTTCTGCCCTTTGCCGATTCCTTGTGACTGTGATCACACCTCTGGGACCAGGCATCTTCAGCTTGAGGTATACATAACACGGTCGAGCCATGAAACAAGCATATGCAGGCCGACCTAGAATTGCATGATAAGCACTGTGGAAATCCACCACCTCGAACATTAACTTTTCCTTATGGTAATTCTTTGAATCACCGAAAACCACATCAAGATAGATCTGACCAAGTGAATTGGCTTTCTTTCCTGGGATGACTCCGTGGAATCTCATGTTGCTCTCGCTGAGCTTGGACATCGGAATGCCCATCCCTCGGAGGGTCTCAGCATACAGAATGTTCAAACCACTGCCACCATCCATCAGAACCTTGGTCAGTCGAGTGCCCCCAACGACTGGGTCGACCACCAGCGCTTGCCGCCCAGGGGTAGCAATGTGCGCTGGGTGATCGGACTGGTCGAATGTAATGGGAGTCTGCGACCACTTCAAATACGTCGTAGTTGCCGGAGCAACCATATTCACTTCACGATTGATAACCTTCAGTCAACTTTTGCTCTCAATGTCAGCAAAAATCACTAAAGTGGCATTAACATTGGGGTAACCACCATCCTCCTCTTTGTCTTCTTCCTTATCAGATTCCTTCTCTTTTTCATTGGGTTGACCCTCTCGGAAGCTCTGAATCAGGAGTCGACACTGTCGAGTGGTGTGCTTGGGGTAAATCAGGTTTCCCTCTTCATCTTTCTTTGTGTGTATATGACATGGTAAATCAAGCACATCATTACCCGCTTGATCTTTTACTTTCTTGGGGATCCATGGCCCCTTAGGCTTTCCTTTGAATTTCCCTTGGTTCACCATTGCTGTCTCACCCGGACCCGCGGGTTCGGCTTTGCGCTTCTGCTTCCGACTGGAATTTCCTCCTCCGATGTCCTGGGCGACTGGTTTGTTCTTGCCACTGCGGAGTCGGTCTTCTTCCTCGTCGTTAGCGTACCGTGTAGCTATTTCCATCATCCGAGCCAGGGACATGTCCCCTGTCCGACCGAATTTCAGGTTAAGCTCCCTGTACCGAACGCCCTCCTTGAAGGCGCACACTGCCTGATGTTCTGACACATTCTCCACGGTATGATGAAGAGTGGTCCACCTCTGGATGTAATCTCTCAAAGTTTCATTCTGCTTCTAGACACAATGCTGCAATTCAGTCAGCCCTGCAGGTCGTTTACAAGTGCCTTCAAAGGTCCTGACAAACACTCGGGCTAATTCTTCCCAACTGAAGATGCTACCAGGAGCCAACTGATTCAACCAAGCTCTGGCTGAGCCTTCTAGCATCAGGGGGAGGTGCTTCATGGCTACATCATCATGGCCGCCACCAATCTGCACAGCCACTCGGTAATCCTCTAGCCAAGTGTCTGGCTTCGACTCACCAGTGAACTTGCTTATTCCCGTCGCCAACCTGAAGTTGGGGGGATCTCAGCAGCTCTGATGGCTCTGCTGAAACATTCAGGCCCAGAAACATGCACTCTGCTGCCAATCGGACGATCTCTGTCCTGTCCTTCTCTGTGTGCCCGGTTCCTGTCGACCAGACCTTGCACAAGAATTGATCTTGCATCAAACCCAGGCTCTCTTGGGTTGACTGGGATCCTTCTCTCATCACCATACGAGCGCCTGTCATCGTACTGCCGGGGCACATACGATCCGCCCCTCGGAGGGGGCGTAGGCACTCGACGGCGGTCATCACGGCCGAGTCGATGATCATACTTCTTGTAGTTTCGACCCAGATACTGCTCCAGGCAGTGCCCACGACCCTCGCGCCGCAGAGGCGACCTCGGGCTGTGAGCCGACTGGACCGTGTCCGCCACCACGGACCTGCTGTGGATCCTGTTGCGCGACTGAGAAACGGCTGTGTTTTGCTCACCTGCTGCCCGGAGCAGCGCTCGGATCTGCATCAGACCTCTCCCAGCCTCTGATTGGGACGGCTGAATCGACTCTGCTATACGGGCCGCAGCTGTAAGATTCTGAATCAGAGTGCGGTATACCTGGGGCTCAGGAGGAAACAACTGTCGTTGCTGTCGACTGGATTTGAGGATCTGACGGCGAGCTCGCTCGTCGAGTGAATGTTGGAGATTTTCCAGTCGAGCGCGCTCAGCCAAGGTGGCTAGACGCTCAGCTTCCAAGGCCCGAGCCTCGGAGGTCTCCCCAATGATGGGGGTGTGGAGGGCCTCCATATTGGGACGATGCAGCTCGTCCCTCTGCTCCGAAGTGAGGGCCTCAGGACGATATTCTTTGTGACCATGCGACGAGCCGCCGCAGCCATCACCGCCGCCACCGTGATGGAAACCAGGCAGGCTGCGCGGCGTATCGACCATCAGGACCTCCGCCGCAGGGTCACTGCTTCCACACTCGGACAGAGTCTCGGCGGAACCGGTCGATAGGTCGAATAGTCCGTAGAGAGATTCGTCGGGCTCAATTGCCGCGATTTGTGGGGTGGCCGACTGGCGGGCCACCGCATGCTTCACCCACCGCTGAAGCTGCGATCGACCGGATCGCTTGCGACGGCGAACAGCGGGGAGCGAGGATGCCGCGGGAGCCGACCGATACTGGGTCGACGGCTGCCGCAGAAGGACGCCGCTAGCACATGCGCGAAAGTGTGTCGCCCCGCGGACGGGGAGCGCCTCGACGTCGAGGGGGCCTCCTAGAGCCAGGCAGAGTCGTCGACGATGAAAACGAGCCCGCCGAGACGGATCTCGCGGCCCTCAGCCAAACTACCGCCAGAAACCATGTTGATGGAGATCAGAAAAACTGCAACCTCACAAGAAGTCGCTAAGACACCTGCCCCACGGTGGGCGCCAACTGTCGTGGGAGTAAGTCTGACAGTAAGAATAGGGGGTACGTAGGAGGAGGCAAGGTCCTAACTACGACGAGGTTGTACACACAAGTTTACGAGTTCAGGCCCCTCTCGGAGGAGGTAAAAGCCCTACGTCTCGGTGCCCTGAGGCGGTCGACTGGAATATGAGTGTGTGTGTGTGTGTTACAGGGGGTGCGAACCCTTGTGCCAGTGGAGGGGGGTGGCTTATATAGAGTGCGCCAGGACCCCAGCCGTCCCACATTACAGAGGGTTCAATGTTCATTAAGACAGGGCGTTACTGGTAACGCCAGTTATAAAGAGCTATAAATGTCCTTAAACACTATAGAGTAAACGCCTGACCGTTGCCATCCTGAGTGACTCTAGGTCTTCTGTACTCCGAGTGGTTTCTTGTATGGTCGAGTGGAATTGGGGTATCCGAGTGAGGTAGGTGGTCGAGTGGATTGCACTCCTAGATGAACTCAGTCGGTTTCTTCTGTTTCGTTTTGAATGCCTTTGACTCTAGGGCAGTGTCCTTGGGTAGGGTGTCTAGGTCAGGCCTATGACCCTACCCTAGGTACATGTCGTCGTCACCTTGCTTGATGATAATGTGGCACTAGGTGAATTTCTTGATGAACAACTTGCTAGAACTAAAGGTTTTGAGAATGCTGAAACTGATGAAATTATTGAAACTGATGAAGAGCTTGAAACTAAAAATCTTGAAACACCTATTAGATCTAGTTCTCCTAGATGTGAATTGCCTAAGATACCGGAAGGTTATGTTATGGATGAGGAGACAACTAGAGACTTTCTTGCTTGCAATGATAGGGATGATCTTAAAAAATTATTATGCAAACTGAAAGAAAAATCTTTGAATGCTAGAATGAAATGTGATCCTAAGTTTGCTACTTCACCTATCTTTGTTGATGATAAGGATTATGAATTCTCTGTCGACCCAGAGTTAATTACTTTGGTTGAATCTGATCCTTTCCATGGTTATGAAACTGAAACTGTTGTGGCACACCTTACTAAGTTGAATGACATAGCCACCCTTTTTGCTCATGATGAGAAAATTCGCTATTATTATATCCTTAAGTTATTTTCGTTCTCATTAAAGGGTGATGCTAAGACTTGGTATAATACTCTAGCTCCTGGTTGTGTGCGTAGTCCCCAGGATATGATTTACTATTTCTCTGAAAAATATTTTCATGCTCACAAGAAACAAGCTGCCTTACAGGAAATATTTAACTTTGTGCAAATTGAAGAAGAGAGTCTCCCACAAGCTTGGGGGAGGCTTCTCCAATTGCTTAATGCTTTGCCTGATCATCCTCTTAAGAAAAATGAAATACTTGATATCTTCTATAATGGACTAACCGATACTTCTAGGGATTTCCTAGATAGTTGTGCTGGTTGTGTTTTCAGGGAACGAACTGTTGAACAAGCTGAGGAATTATTGAATAACATATTGAAAAATTATGATGATTGGACTCTTCCCGAACCACCGCTTAAACCTACTCTGAAGAAGAGGGGTATCTTATATCTCAGTCCTGAAGATATGCAAGAGGCAAAGAAATCTATGAAGGAAAAAGGTATTAAAGCTGAGGATGTCAAAAAATTACCTCCCATTGAAGAAATATATGGGCTTGATACAACACCACCCAAGGTAGTAGAGGTAAATTCTTTAATGAAATTCAATGATAATGACAATCCTTATAATATGCATCCTAGTCAATGCCTTTATGAGTTTGATAACTACATTAGAAAACAAGATCATTTCAATGCAAATGTTATGAAACAATTAAAATACAACTCTGATATGATTGCTCGCTTGAGTGACTTGTTATTTAGAATTACCAATGATGTTAGAGGTGTAGGGAAGCATGCCTCTATGGTTCAAACTCAACTAGAACAAGTTGCCAAATCTAAAAAAGAATTGCTTGATGAAATGAACAATAATATCAATGATCATGCTGTCAGAGTAATGACTAGAGGAGGTAGAATGACTCAAGAACTACTCTATCCTGAGGGACACCCTAAAAGAATTGAACAAGAATCTCAAAGAATTAACACTGATGCACCTAGTCCTTCTAAAAAGAAGAAGAAGAAGAAAAACGATAGTACTTTGCATGCCTCTAGTGAACCTGAAGTAGAAAAGCCTCCTGATAATGATAATGATGTATCTATTTCTGATGCTGAAACTCAATCTTGTAATGAACACTCACCTACTGATAATGAAAAAGATAATGATGAGGTTCATGAAGACACTCAAACAAATAATAAAGAACCAGATAATGATGTTGAAATAGAACCAGCTGTTGATCTTGATAACCCACAACCCAAGAATAAAAGATACAATAAAAGAGACTTTGTTGCTAGAAAACATGGTAAGGAAAGAGAACCATGGGTTAAAAAAACCTATGCCCTTTCCACCTAAATCAACTAAGAAGAAAGATGATGAAGAATTTGAACGCTTTGCTAAAATAATTAGGCCAGTCTTTTTGCGTACCCGCTTGACGGATATCTTAAAAATGGCCCCTTACGCAAAGTATATGAAAGACATCATCACCAAGAAGAGAAAAATACCGGAAGCTGAAATCTCCACCATGCTTGCTAATTATTCTTTTAAGGATGGAGTACCTAAAAAACTAGGAGATCCGGGAATACCAACTATAGCTTGCTCCATCAAAAGAAATTATGAGAAAACTGCTTTGTGTGATTTAGGAGCTGGTGTTAGTGTTATGCCTTTCTCTTTATATAAAAGACTTGATTTGAATAAACTCACACCTACTGAAATATCTTTGCAAATGGCTGACAAATCAACTGCCATACCTATCGGTATTTGTGAGGATGTGCCCGTTGTTGTTACAAATGTTACTATCTTAATTGACATTGTTATACTTGAGATGCCCGAGGACGACAACATGTCGATTATCCTTGGTAGACCCTTCTTGAATACTGCAGGGGCTGTTATTGATTGCAACAAAAGCAAGGTCACTTTTCATATCAATGGTAATGAGCATACGGTGCACTTTCCGAAGAAACAATTCCAAGTGAATGGTATTAATGTTATTGAAAAATCTCCGACACTCACTATTGGAAGTTTCCAAATACCTCTACCTACTGCCAAAAAGAAATATGATATACTTATTGTTGGGGACGTGTATATCCCCGTTGAGGTAACTTAGTGTTTTACGAAAGTTCTTTGGTTTCATGCTAATCGAAGGTGGTTGTTAATAAGACTTGATCAACCTTATTAATGGATCACTTTTGAGAGGTATGAAGTTGATGAATCTAGTAGCCACTACTTTCTGTCCTTACTTTTAATTTTCTATTTTTCTTAGTTAAATAAAATAAAATGTTGTGTTTTATCTATTTTTTGAATTTCCCGTGCAATAAAAAAATGACCCAAAAATAAAAGTTCTCAGAATGCTCTGAAATTTTTTACATTTTTTTCTGAATATTTCTGAATATTTGATGCAAATAACATCAGAGGGGGGGTGCACCAGGTGGGCACAACCCACCTGGGCGCGCCAGCAGCCCCAGCCGCGCCCTGGTGGGTTATGGTCCCCATGTGGGCCCCCTCACTTATCTCTTTAGCCCATGTCATCACCTACCTCCAGAAAAAAATTCACCATTGCTCTCTCTCTCTCTCTCTCTCTCTCTCTCTCTCTCTCTCTCGTGTTCTTGCTCTCAAACCCGTGGATTTCGATCTCTTTGCTCGAAGCTCCGTTTCCGAAACTGTTTTGGGGGATTGCTACTTGGTATGTGACTCCTCCATTGGTCCAATTAGGTTTTGCTTTAGTGGTTTATATTTTGAATAATTAGCTACTCTTGGTGCTACTGTAGATGAGCTTGCATGTTGAATTCTTAGAGTTCTAAGTAGTTTGAATGCTTGATATGGCCTCTATGCATCCCTATGAGTAGTTGCTATCAATCTTGTGAAGTTTTATTGACAAAAAAATTTGTGACCCAATTTTTTTCAGAAAATTGTACGCAAATATGATGAACCTCTTTGGAAGGAGTTCTTCGAGGAGGAGGTCCTCGGAGGCATCTTCTAGTAGCAACTCAGTTCATCGGTCTTATGTTGAACCAAGTGCAAATTCTATACGGGATACCGCTACCAAATCATGTCTATGGCCGTGCGACGATTTTATGATCATGGCCGGTATTAAAGAAGAATTTGAACAATATATCCATAACGCCGAGCTCGGTCCCTACATCGAAGATAAGTGCAACCAACATCTCAGCCTCACTGAATCATTTACCAAAGAATTTAAATTCCATCCTCGTGAGTCTAGAGTGTCATTTAAACTGTATGACAATCCATTTACTTTACCTCTAGAGACATTTGCTAACTACTGCAAAATTCCATTTTGGGGTTCGCTGGATGAACCACCAAGATCTGAGTATGAGATATTCTTGGCTAGCCTTTGCTATGGTGAGACTAGAGGAGTGACGCAAGGTAGAATAAAGAGCATTCATTTCCCCTCAATTCAATACTTTGCTCTATTTAATGGAAAATGTATCGTAGGCAAACAAGATTGTAGTACACTTTGTTCTCCTGACTTGAGCCTCATACGCACCGCTCTCACCGATGTCAAATGTTATAACCTTGGAGCGATTGTGGTACGCAGGTTGCAACACACACACTGGTAGTGGATATTTTTATGGTGGAATTTATGCCACACGTTTAGCAAGGGAGCTGGGTATTTCACCTTGGCCTTATGATCCTATCCTACCCATGTACTACTTAGACTTTGACGCCATGAAACGTCATAAGTTCCTTACTGGTGAAATCCATAATTATACATATAACCTGTTGTTTAATAAAAAGTCCGTTGTGGACACCTTTTTGCCTGCGCCTGCTCTCTTTGATGTTCACAGCAAGGGAAGGTATTTTGTTCTTGAGAGTGAGTCCCGCGCGCACAACGCGGAGGTTGTAGCTGCTCGGCGGGCTGAGGAGGCTGCACCTAGAGCGTCCGTGAGCTACCACTCCGACTACTACGCATGCTACTGATGGTGATTACCAAGCTAGGCCAAAAGCCTAAGCTTGGGGGAGTATGTGTTTCCACCGACATTACATTCATGTTTACACATTTAATTCCAGTTATCGGTGTTCATACTTTTTCATTGTATCATCCATGTTAGATTTATTTTCTCGCTTTCTTCTTGTGTGTTCGAAAAACTTTGAGAAAATACAAAAAAAATATTTCCTGCTTCTTTCTGGTTTTTCTTTCTAGTTTAATTAGCTGTAGTATTAAAAGAAAAGCCAAAAAGATTTCTCGATTCTTCTTCTTTCTTGTTGGGAGCTTTCTTGTGTAAATAGTTTTTCTCGTTTTTGTTTTTCCCTTTAATTTGCTTTCTTTCAGAAAAACTAAAAACTCCAAAAATATTTCAGTGTGTTTCTCTGAATTTCTTTTCTGTTTATTGAGTCATACCAAGGAGAAGACCACGATGAAATTATTGAGTGGCTCTCATATGCATTATTGTTGGTCTAACAAAGAGCCCAAATTACCTTGTCTTCTCCTTTGAATAAAATGTTTGCAGATTCCAGCTTGGTCCATGGCACTCTTGCACTATTATTATTTTCATATCATTCGGTCGTGCAAGTGAAAGGCAATAATGACGATATTTGATGAACTGGCTGTGGCAGGGAGAAACGGGTATGAACTCAACTTGTTCTGTTTTTATAAATATGTTTAACCTAGTATCCATGATTCAGCCTATTATGATTAAACATGTTTGCGATGACCCTTAGAGATTATAGTTTCTCATGCCATGCTTAAGTAGCTAGGAGTGGATAATGATTTATCTTGGACGTCAACATTGCGTTAAAATGATTGTGATGTAGTATGATGATATGGTATCCTCCTCTGAATGTTCGAGTGGCTTGACTTGGCACATGTTCATGCATGTAGTTGAATCAAAACCAACATAGCCTCTATGATATTTATGTTCATGGTGTTCATATCCTACTTATGCTAGTATCCAATGTTACTTATGCATAATGCATGTTCATGACCGTTTTCGCTCTCTAGCTGGCCGCTTCTCAACCTATTTGCTAGCCTTCGCCTGTACTAAGCGGAATTACTGCTTGTGCATCAAAATCCCGAAACCCAAGTTATTCCAGATGAGTCCACCATACCTACCTATATGCGGTATTACCCTGCCGTTCTAAGTAAATTCGCATGTGCCATCTCTAAAAACTTCAAATAAATATCCTTTTTGTGTGCCTGGATTGTTCATAGAGCGACAGGAGGTAGTCAGTATCTTCCATGCTAAGCGGGTTAATCTCATGATGAGTGTTTATTCACTCGTCCTTACACGAGAGGGGCGGTAATAGGGATTCCCAGTCCTGAATTCAAAATTGGAAATAATTAAAAAAAACTTCCCTAGGACTGTTGTTGGTATGGACGGTACCCGTGGATTCGGTTAGCCATGGAGTGTGTTTGTTGGTGAAGGGGGAGTAAACCTTTACTTTTTATCGCTTGGGAACCGCCACTAATGTGTTTAGCATGGAAGATACCAATAACTAATGGTCGCGAAGTAAACAAGAAGGGTGCATTTCTCAAAATTTCATTTACCTCTGTTTTAAAATTTTGAGCTCTGGCACCGCTGCAAATCACTGCTTCCCTCTGCGAAGGGACTATCTATTTACTTTTATGTTGTGTCATCACTTTCTCAAATAAGCGCCAGATCCCGAGTGCACTATTGTCATCCTCATGCATTATGTGTAGCTAATGTTGGGTGCATCATGACTAGATCTTTTCTACCATGAATTACAATGTTTAGTCGCTGCTTGAACTTTGGAGGTGCTCTGCATTTATGTTTTGCGGTCTCAGAAAGGGCTAGCGAGATACCACTATTGTCATATTATATCATGGTTGCTTTGACAAAGTGTTGTCATTTGAGATATCTTATTATTTTTCGCTAGTTGATTATGCATTGATATGAGTTAATATGGTTTTTAAGAGTTATTGTCGATATGGTTAGTCATGATCTTTGCTAAAAACCTGGATGCTACTTAAGCTTATTTATGTAAACAAGAGCAAAAGGGTTCGTAAAAGTTTTTTTTTTCACTTTCAGTTTATCAACTGAATTGCTTGAGGACAAGCAAAGGTTTAAGCTTGGGGGAGTTGATACGTCTTTGTCGTATCTACTTTTCCTAATATTTTTTTCTCTTGTTTTGGACTCTAATTTGCATGATTTGAATGCAACTAACCCGGACTGATGCTGTTTTCAGCAGAACTACCATGGTGTTGTTTTTTGTGCAGAAATAAAAGTTCTCGGATTGGAACGAAACTTTGCGAGGAATTTTTATATAATAAAAGAGAATTACTGGAACCAAGAACCACCGGAGGGGGAAGGCCCTGGGTGGGCACAACCCACCAGGGCGCGCCCCCCTCCTGGCGCGCCCAGGTGGGTTGTCCCCACCTGGTGGCCCCGCAGACCCTGATACCGACGCTATAAATTCACATTTTCGGAGAAAAAAATCAGGGAGAAAGAATTATCGTGTTTCACGAGACGGAGCCGCCGCCACCTCCTGTTCTTCATCGGGAGGCCAGATCCGGAGTCCGTTTGGGGCTCCGGAGAGGGGGATCTTCGATCTTCGTCATCACCAACCCTTCTCCATCGCCAATTCCATGATGCTCCCTACCGGGAGTGAGTAATTCCTTCGTAGGCTCGCTGGTCGGTGAGGAGTTGGATGAGATTTATCATGTAATCGAGTTAGTTTTGTTAGGGCTTGATCCCTAGTATCCATTATGTTCTGAGATTGATGTTGCTATGACGTTGCCATGCTTAATGCTTGTCACTTTGGGCCCGGGTGCCATGATTTCAGATCTGAACTGTTTATGTTATCATCATTATATCTATATTCTAGATCTGATCTTGCAAGTTATAGTCACCTATTACGTGTTATGATCCGTAAACCCCGGAGTGACAGTAGTCGGGATACTTTCCGGTGATGACCGTAGTTTAAGGAGTTCATGTATTCACTATGTGTTAATGCATTGTTCCGGTTCTCTATTAAAAGGAGGCCTTAATATCCCTTAGTTTCCAATAGGACCCCGCTGCCACGGGAGGATAGGACAAAAGATGTCATGCAAGTTCTTTCCATAAGCACGTATGACAATTTACGAAATACATGCCTATATTATATTTATGAACTGGAGCTAGTGCCGTATCGCCCTAGGTTATGACTGTTATATGATGAATATCATCCAACGAATTCACCGATCCAATGCCTACGAATTTCTCTTATATTGTTTTTTGCTAAGTTACTACTGCTATCGTTACTGTTACACTTGCTACAAAATCATTGCTATCACTGTTACTGTTACTATTGTTGTTGCTACTACTATCAAAACTACCATACTACTCTGCTACTGATCACTTTGCTGCAGATAATTAATCTCCAGGTATGGTTGAATTGACAACTCAGCTGCTAATACTTGCAAATATTCTTTGGCTCCCCTTGTGTCGAATCAATAAATTTGGGTTGAATACTCTACCCTCGAAAACTGTTGCGATCCCCTATACTTGTGGGTTATCAGCCTCCTCTGCTTCCAACGCCACTCCGACGCGTCAATGATGACAACCACCACACTCAGAGGCCGAAAACACACACCGGGGCAGCAAACCTGGAGATGAAGGAACCCCTTGCTCTGTGGCGTTACTGAACCGCAGTAGCCATCGGCTCTCTAGAGCCGGATCTGACCCAAAGTCTTCCATCGACCGGGGATAGCAACCACATCGTCAGCGCTCCCCGAGCTCCTCCACCACTAGGCTTGGGGACGACGCCATTTCCGTCTCGCAGTGGACGACCAGTCCCTTCCACCACAAGCCAGATCCAATGCCAGCCTACAACTCCATCCATCCCAAGCAGGTCGCCTTCAACACCATGATCTCCTACATCTTCGGACGAAACCCACTGTAAAAGACACCATCTCCTCACACGCCCCCAATGCCTTGCAGAAGCACGCCACTAGAGCAAGGGTGGAGCGGGAGGGACCAGACACCCACAAGCTCCCCGCCAGAGACGAACATGTCCGATGAAACGCGTCGGAGCCATGGTGATTTTATTCTCACGCGGTGTCGTCGCTGGCATCTCAACGACACCACCAGGAACCTACCTACACACACGTGTTTCCGCGGAGCTCCCCCCCCCCTCCTAAGGCCGTGGCGTTCATCGGAGGGGAGGAGGAGCGACGATGTCGTCGGCGAAAGGACTGAGGAACAAGGACTCCCCTGATTCGCTCCTCGCGTTCTGTGGACGGTTCGAGAGAAGATGAGGGGAACGAGGGTGAGAACCCCACTGCAAAATATGTTGTTGTGTTACTAGTATTTTTCTAAAATTAAATTTAGCATTAAAATGGGTCGGTCCATGCTATCCATTGAGGCATGAGGCCTATCTCTAGGCCATATCCATGAACAAAGCAGAGTGGCCATCGAGCACCAGGCCGGGCCAGAGCGGGCCAGCCCATTCCCATCCTAGTCTTACATAAATTGACCCAACTCTACTAAGCTCCACAGGAATCCTAAAAAAAAAAAAAAGCTCCACAGGTGTAGCAAACATGTGCCAAATTTGACTTAAACCACGAGAAGTTCATATATCAAAAATTACAAAAGCGTCCAAATTACTCGTCAAAGCCTGGGTACAAATTACAAAAGCCGTACTCGTCCAAATTACAAAAGGATCCATCGCCAGTTCGCCACCATTAAACCCATTCACCCCTTTCCTAAGCCCTCCCCGCTCCCACCCGACCGCTCGACCATGTCCCCCAGGAAGGACGCCGGCCCCTCGCCGGCGGCGGCGCCCGCCACCGCGTCTGCCCTAACGCCTTCCCCATTCATGCCCATGTGTCAGATGCGGCGGGATGAGTGCGCAGACCTCCTCAAGCTGATCTCCGGCGTCTCGCGCCCTCTCGAGGACGTCGTGGCGGATTTCCTCGCCCGCGTCCCGCCCGAGCGCCGCCTCCGCTTCGGTTCCGCCATCAAGTTTCTCCTCGAGGCAAGCCGTTGCAGCCCTCGCCCTGAACTCGCCCACCCCCTTCATCTGCATACTCCCTCCGTATACGTAGTTTAATCGCCGTTTTGCTTGGCCGGTTGGCCCCGGGCTGTGGAGTGTCAGGCGCATAGATTTCTAGGGTTTTTTTTGGGGCAGGTCGATCGGTATTCTTGTTGATGGAGGTTTGGAACTGGGATGGGGTGGGGGGTTGGTAAACTCTGCAGCGACGGGTACGGCTTTTGTGTGAGAAAACCTGCTTGTCTATTTTGATTGGTTATTTCAAAGTTCAGTTAGATTCTAAGGCGACTATGTGGTAGTTGTTTTTGGAAATTCATGTCAGTCTGCGAAATTCTGTAGTTCTGGCTGCTCTGTCTGGGTTTTAATGGATTGAATGATCGGGGCGAAGATTAAGATTCTGTATTCCAATTCCCTTTTGAAAATTAAATCCCTGATTGTATTAGGGCAGAGTGCAGTGGATACACCAGTTCTTGCGACACTGTCAACACAAAGGAGAAAAACAAAACACAACTCTGCAATTGTGGACACGAGGCTGAACCACGAAGCTTAGGAACTGTATACATGCTCCTTTTGTTGCTTCAACCATGTAGGCATCCTGTGGTCACTGAAGATGTGACGAAGGATTGAGGCATTCTGTTCTTACTCGATGGGAGGCATAGCTCCGAAGTGCGAGCTACCATGCACCCTTCACCTTTGACTTGAACCTTCGGTAAGTGGTGTTGCAACACAGCCTTTTGATGAACAGCGAATATGAAGGTTTCATAGTGGTCTGGACTCACCGGCCCTTGAGATTGAAGGTTGAAATGGTTAGGAAGATGTCATAGAATACCGTATGCTGGCACTGAACCAAAAAGCCCTTATTTGTGGTTCTCGGGGACCTCTGAAAAAAAAAGATGGAAAATGAAAGAGTTCAAGAGAAGAATCGAGATGTAGACATTCCTGAACTCGTAGATCTGAATTCTTCTTCCCCTTTTACTGAAATCATCTGACAACATCATGAGCAAGTAGGGAAGATAGCAGACCAGATAGTGGAACCAGGGTTGATTATTAGAGTTTACGTCGGCTACATCTTTTTCCATTTGACACATCAAACTGCTTGACTGAATGCCTATTTGGTACTTCTGGTTTTAGATTTTGAGTGAGATGTTAGTATATTGGTGGCCTGGTGAAGTGTTTTTAGTGTTTGTCACGCGAACCACCATGAGGTAACGTAAGTTGTTCGTGTTTCCTGTGTAGTGTGTGTGCTGTGTTATTTGGCTTTTGTCACTTTACTGCATAACTCATTTGCCAATTTGCTTCTCCTGTTAGTGAAAAGACGTGCTAACACTTATTTCCATGTTTTTTAAAAAACCTGTGAAATCATTATGGTATAGGGTTTTTATGAACTTAGCAAGGTTCCACTGGCAATTATCAGTGAATAATATATTAGTATGGTTAAAAGAGGCACATTGTTATCATTTTCAGCTCATAGCAATTAGTTTTCCTTTTCATATGCTTGTTGTTTCTTGGTTCTGGGTGTTGGATTATTTCAGGATCACAGTTCACATCTTTGATGGTTGGTTCAGGAGAAAATATTATGTTGTTTTCAGTGTCGAAAGGACTCAAATTATCATCTTTTTCTTCTTCTCGTCTGTTACTGATGCTTTTTGTTTTGCACTTTCAGTGGTGGTGCTTGAATTTTGACTGAATTTGTTTGTCAGAATGATTGATAGTTGGTTTTCATCTCCCACTAGGTTTTCTTCTGAATTTCTAATAATAACAGCCCTGCTGACAAGGCTGACTGTGATTATTAGGATTTTAGGTATGGATGGTACTGAATGAAGGATTAAACTTGTACTATTTACTAATTATCTGTCCTGATAACAGAAGTGCATTCGTCTTATTAACTAAGTAATTAAGATACATATTTGAAACATTGCTTTTTGTATTATTGTCTTTGGTAGAATTAGTAGGGTTTAGGTCGTCTTGCCTAAGTTGGAATTACCAAATGGCTGATAAGTATGTTGATTTGCTTCCCTTTTTTCCATCATTTTTGCTTGGAATTATACCTTTGATTTGATGTGTTATATACTTGACTAGGATCTAGCAGTCCCTTTGTATAAGTTGATACTGAAATGTAGTGCTTGGCTGCTTGAATTCACTTATATAAACTTAGCAAATCGTGTTCTTGAAAGGTTTCTAGGACCTTTGTGGCACCTAAATGACAGCGACTTGTTTACATGAAAATATTGAATTTTGTCCCAACTTTTGCATTGTTGCAATTGTGTTTGGAAAATGGTATGTATGCAGATGTGAGAGGTTTACAAAAAAAGTGCATTTCATATCTAGGTCTCTATTCTCGCAAGCATTTCATAAAATTTTGCACTCAAAGACCTTCTGTTAATCATACTAACAATATTTCATTTGCTGTTCTCCTCTTTCTGGAATTTGTTCTATTAGTAAAGGGAAATTGAAAATCAGGATTTTATTTATGCCACTTTGTTCCTTTTCCAGGACAAGGTGATGTTTCAACCAGCTGAGCGTTTAATTGCACTTGCAATTCTTCATCAAGGGTATTCCTCACAGCTGACAAATCCGTTTGTTCCATTCTTAATAAATGTAAGTTGTAAACTTTCTGTCTATACATTGTGCTTTTCATTGAGGAATAAAGCCATACATCTGCATTAACGTGTGCATGAAGTTCGAATTGGTGTTGTTTATCCTTTTCTTTTCTGATTGAGACAAAGTTGACTGGAAGTGATTTCCATGTGCACTGTTTCAATTATTGTGAGATTATCATGAATAGCTCCACTTTGGTCCACTTCACACTCGACCTAGCGCAGATTTCTTTCGAACTGTTTTAATGTGTTTGTGCTAGTAGTTGCACTGCTGATACACTGATGTTGCATTCATCATTAGTCATGGCACTGCAACATTGAATAGTCATTTAATCATTATACAAATGAATTAAAGATTAAACTTCAGAACATGCTGCAAAAATTCACCAAGAGCAAGTACCATGCTGGACTTAATTGGAACCCTAAAAGAAGCATCTTAAGATTTAAATGAATTGGGGCCCAACTAGGCTATGATCTGTGCTTTTTATTCTGAACTATTGTTTCGCCTTGCTTATGTGCTTGTCATTCTCTTAGTATCAGTAGAGTTGGAACATGAAAATTGCTGTTTAGTTTGTCGATTAGTTACCATCTGCACCACAAATTCATCATCAATCATGGTAGATTATTACTTTGAGATACCCACTATTTCTCCTATTTGAAGTCTGAAGGAGGTTTTATGTACGGAAGTACATGGCATATGGCAAAGATATCAGCTCCCAGTTATGGGATAGAAGATTCCCATTCCCTTGTTTAGGTAGTTTATCATTTAAATTAGCAAAGTACCATCTAGCTTGGGCCTTAAGCCAATAAGTGATAAGATGTATGAATTGTTACTTAGATTGGAATCTTAGGCCTCTATATAAAGAGGACCTTCTGTGGGGGAGTTAATCAAGCAAGAAAATAGAAGAATACTTCTTCAATCTTGACCCTGGGACGAGTTTCCCTTCCCTGCCTCTCCCGGAAATCATAGTTCAGAAAAGAAGTCATCATAATCATGATATTATAGCATAACAGTTAGAGCTACCCAGTACTCACTATTTCTCTAATTTGAAGTCTCTAGTATAGTCCTATACTCTTTTAGTCAACTCTACAATCCAGTTATGTCAGAATAGCATTGATCCTTCCCAGAGTTCCGATTCTGACCATCTAATTTGCTTTTACAGGTTGCCTGTGATGAAATTTCTGAGAGACCAGAACGTGTTTTTCTCCAGCTTTTGCTAACTTCAGCTAATGGGGACAACAATAAGGAGGTATTTTCATGATGTATGTTTTCTAGTTTAATTACTCCCTCCGTTCCTAAATATATGACGTTTTGGTAGTTCAAATTAAACTACCAAAACGTCATATAATTAGGAATGGAGGGAATGCATGATTGCTGAGATATGGGAAAGAAATACTGGAATAGTGCAGAGGAACTTGACAATATGCATGTACTTATCCCAGTGTATAATATGTTGACATCAGTGTACACATGTACAAATTCACAAAATGTGTATAAAAGTATTTGGAGGTAGCTAGTATGAGATAAAAAAATATTGATATCCCAATTAGGAGGTGCCAAGTTAATAGCCTAGTTCAGCTAAAAAAAGGGGGGGGGGGGGGGGGGGGGGGGGGGGGGGGGGGGGGGGGGGGGGGGGGGGGGGGGGGGGGGGGGGGGGGGGGGGGGGGGGGGGGGGGGGGGGGGGGGGGGGGGGGGGGGGGGGGGGGGGGGGGGGGGGGGGGGGGGGGGGGGGGGGGGGGGGGGGGGGGGGGGGGGGGGGGGGGGGGGGGGGGGGGGGGGGGGGGGGGGGGGGGGGGGGGGGGGGGGGGGGGGGGGGGGGGGGGGGGGGGGGGGGGGGGGGGGGGGGGGGGGGGGGGGGGGGGGGGGGGGGGGGGGGGGGGGGGGGGGGGGGGGGGGGGGGGGGGGGGGGGGGGGGGGGGGGGGGGGGGGGGGGGGGGGGGGGGGGGGGGGGGGGGGGGGGGGGGGGGGGGGGGGGGGGGGGGGGGGGGGGGGGGGGGGGGGGGGGGGGGGGGGGGGGGGGGGGGGGGGGGGGGGGGGGGGGGGGGGGGGGGGGGGGGGGGGGGGGGGGGGGGGGGGGGGGGGGGGGGGGGGGGGGGGGGGGGGGGGGGGGGGGGGGGGGGGGGGGGGGGGGGGGGGGGGGGGGGGGGGGGGGGGGGGGGGGGGGGGGGGGGGGGGGGGGGGGGGGGGGGGGGGGGGGGGGGGGGGGGGGGGGGGGGGGGGGGGGGGGGGGGGGGGGGGGGGGGGGGGGGGGGGGGGGGGGGGGGGGGGGGGGGGGGGGGGGGGGGGGGGGGGGGGGGGGGGGGGGGGGGGGGGGGGGGGGGGGGGGGGGGGGGGGGGGGGGGGGGGGGGGGGGGGGGGGGGGGGGGGGGGGGGGGGGGGGGGGGGGGGGGGGGGGGGGGGGGGGGGGGGGGGGGGGGGGGGGGGGGGGGGGGGGGGGGGGGGGGGGGGGGGGGGGGGGGGGGGGGGGGGGGGGGGGGGGGGGGGGGGGGGGGGGGGGGGGGGGGGGGGGGGGGGGGGGGGGGGGGGGGGGGGGGGGGGGGGGGGGGGGGGGGGGGGGGGGGGGGGGGGGGGGGGGGGGGGGGGGGGGGGGGGGGGGGGGGGGGGGGGGGGGGGGGGGGGGGGGGGGGGGGGGGGGGGGGGGGGGGGGGGGGGGGGGGGGGGGGGGGGGGGGGGGGGGGGGGGGGGGGGGGGGGGGGGGGGGGGGGGGGGGGGGGGGGGGGGGGGGGGGGGGGGGGGGGGGGGGGGGGGGGGGGGGGGGGGGGGGGGGGGGGGGGGGGGGGGGGGGGGGGGGGGGGGGGGGGGGGGGGGGGGGGGGGGGGGGGGGGGGGGGGGGGGGGGGGGGGGGGGGGGGGGGGGGGGGGGGGGGGGGGGGGGGGGGGGGGGGGGGGGGGGGGGGGGGGGGGGGGGGGGGGGGGGGGGGGGGGGGGGGGGGGGGGGGGGGGGGGGGGGGGGGGGGGGGGGGGGGGGGGGGGGGGGGGGGGGGGGGGGGGGGGGGGGGGGGGGGGGGGGGGGGGGGGGGGGGGGGGGGGGGGGGGGGGGGGGGGGGGGGGGGGGGGGGGGGGGGGGGGGGGGGGGGGGGGGGGGGGGGGGGGGGGGGGGGGGGGGGGGGGGGGGGGGGGGGGGGGGGGGGGGGGGGGGGGGGGGGGGGGGGGGGGGGGGGGGGGGGGGGGGGGGGGGGGGGGGGGGGGGGGGGGGGGGGGGGGGGGGGGGGGGGGGGGGGGGGGGGGGGGGGGGGGGGGGGGGGGGGGGGGGGGGGGGGGGGGGGGGGGGGGGGGGGGGGGGGGGGGGGGGGGGGGGGGGGGGGGGGGGGGGGGGGGGGGGGGGGGGGGGGGGGGGGGGGGGGGGGGGGGGGGGGGGGGGGGGGGGGGGGGGGGGGGGGGGGGGGGGGGGGGGGGGGGGGGGGGGGGGGGGGGGGGGGGGGGGGGGGGGGGGGGGGGGGGGGGGGGGGGGGGGGGGGGGGGGGGGGGGGGGGGGGGGGGGGGGGGGGGGGGGGGGGGGGGGGGGGGGGGGGGGGGGGGGGGGGGGGGGGGGGGGGGGGGGGGGGGGGGGGGGGGGGGGGGGGGGGGGGGGGGGGGGGGGGGGGGGGGGGGGGGGGGGGGGGGGGGGGGGGGGGGGGGGGGGGGGGGGGGGGGGGGGGGGGGGGGGGGGCCCCTTAATCTTGATATCACAATCTTCGATGCGGATCACCCGTTGTCACTTGATGACGCCATCGCAGCACCGCAGCCACTTGCCATGGACAACGTTCTCGCAGCGCCGGTCACCATGCTGTCTTGCCGCATGCAGCGCTCACCTCTTGATGTGGACGACGCCTTCACAGCGCCGATCATCACTTTGTCTTGCTGCAACATTGCACAACAGCATTTGTTGGCTTCACACCAATTCTCCAGTCTCCATGATGATGATGGCATCACACCACCGCCGTCGGCATCGCACCTCTCTATGAGATGATGGCGTCGCACCACCATTGTCACCTCTCAACGGCATCACACCGTCGTCTTCTTTTGGCAGCTTCACACCGCCATCCCCACCTAGCGGCATCGCACCGCAACCGGCTGCCAGTGGTATCGCGCTACCGCCAGCCTCCTTGTGCCGCCGGCCTCCATTTCGCATGGAGTCCGTCGCGCCGCCACTGCCGCCGCCTTGGATCGACATGGCTCTGATGCCAATTATTGGCGTGGAACCCTTGCTGATGGCCGGAACCTTTCGCTGGAACCACCGGCTACCCCTCTTCACGGTTGCCTCTCACAACACACACAAAGAAAAGAGACAAGTGGTTTTGGTGACCGGCTGCCTCACACAGCCAACCCTTTTTCTTCTCTATTTCACTAGGCTCAAAACAACCATGAGTACAAGTTCTTAACTAGTACACGCACGCACACAGCCCAGCGGCCACACCAGCCACTAACCCATGCACGCACACACTATCTAACCACTAACTACATGCACTACAGGCACACCCACGGACACCACTCGTGTAGCTTCTTCTCAACAGCCACACGACCCAGCTAAGCAGGCTAACAAACTAACTCACTGATTCTCTCAGCTCTAACTACCTCGTCTAGCCAGTCAGGCTCCAACCTCTCACGCGCTTGCCGCATCACACAGCTGTACCGCTTCACGCCGCCATCGGCATCTCGCTGTGCTCGCTGCATCGCACGGCGGCTTGGCATCTCGCCTTCCGCATGCCTCCGCTGAAGATTCGCTGGACTAGCTACTCCCTAACCTATGCTACATGCATAACGAAGACAAACTAAATATGTAGGCACAAAATATCAAGATTAGTGCTAACAGTACCCGCTTGGGTTGGACATTGTAATTTTGTATTTTTTTATGCAAATGATCCGTAGATTCCCGCATTTTAGCATGTGCAGCCATCTGGTTGGAGAGGCACCTTGTGAGCAGAGCCAATGCCTAAAAGTGGATAAGGCCCACAAATATCAAGCGACCTATGCTCTATACATACTCCCTTCTCCCTCCTGCCTCTTCTTTCTTAAGTGAAGCCACTGCCTACTGTTATGCTGTCCCTAACAAGAATGGACAAATTTGCCTAGGGCATGGTAGGCAAGCGCCATTTTGATCTAGTGTGAAGCAGGAATGCACCTTGCAATTGTGGTTCTGAGATGGCTATTGAGCTGATTCATGTAGTGAGCTGAGAAAGTAGTCGGTGAGACAAGATAACTGGCAACAATAGTGATATCTTTTCCGTAAAAAAATACAAGGTATGCGTAGATGATTGCCGAGCCTTAGTTTGTACGTCTGAGTTTGCAATTTTACAAGATGAACCCTTTGAAATTGTTTTGAGTAAAGGGTGGCTGATATACAATAGGCAAAACAGATACAGTAAATTTCAGCAAGTCTAAATATTAATTTTGTATTATTCAGTTTTATGATTTGGAAAATTGTTCTTGATCCCATGAGATTTAGAGCCACAGCAACATAAACCACTGACGCTCAAGGGGTTATGCTGTCACAACTCTAAACTTCAATGGACAAAGTATATATTTTCTTATGATTTCTGTGCATTTCAGTTGTATTTTCTACACATGTAAATTTATTGATAGTTCAGGGTCTGTTTTATTTGAAATAATTTGGAATTACTAGAGGTTAACCAAGTCATAACTGACACAAATGAAAAAAGGGGTCTAAAACAGAACAGCTATGAAAGAAGTTTGAAGAGATTTAGAAAAGAATGGGATATAATAATTATAAAAAAGGACCCCATTCTGACCATTAAACCTTTCATGAGAGCGATGCAATTATGTGCAGAAGTTACACTAAAATGCTACATGTTCACACCCGATATTTCAAGCAGCAAGTTGTACAATAGTAGCAACAATCAGCAATGTTTTCTTATAGTGATATCACTAGTACTGATATTTGTTAGAACATGCTCGGCTTTATTAGAAAAGTTGAAGGCAATCACACTCTAAATTAATAGCGCTTATAATGATTATGCATCTGTGTTAGTGTTGGTCTGTTGGCCACTTCAACGTGGTTGTGTTGCAAATGTTATCATCATCTTGTAGGGTTCTGCTATTACATCCTCGTTGCTTATCCTTCATGTTCTATACGGAATATCCTACTCCTTAAAGCTTTATTTTTCTTGTCTAATGCTAATATTTAGAATATATGTCATACCAGAAATGTGTAGTCCCACCTGTTACGGATAAGCTCTTCGGCAAGACCTACAGCAGGCGCAAGTGGAGAGGTGGTAAAAAGGCGGGAGAACCATAGGGTTGTGGCTAGCAACGATTTTGAAAAATCAGAATTGTTGTCACCAGAAATTTTTAGTAATTTGATACCAAGTTTTAATACTCGATTATATTAGCATAATGGTAGGACTCCCCTACTAAGGAGACTTGTATGTTGTCAACAATTAAAAGTTTACCAACGCACACGGAATTAAAAGTTTACCAAAATTGATATCTTTCTCTCCATTAGTTGACTGACATGACCAATTAGCTGAAAAAGGACCATCCTTGGTTGAGGTCTGTTATGGCTTATGGTGAGTGGATTGGAGGTGAAGAACATGATCAGCAAGCTCAACTCGTGATGAATGCATGCAACGAGACCGTGATGTCTTTAGTATTGGGTTCATGTTGATCTCCCTCACCATCAAGCTCCAGCTAGGAGACCCTGACCGCACAACAGTGGTTTATGTCGAACAATTTGAGGTGACACTCCACCAACTTCACAAGTCAACTGTTTGAAGAGCCACGTGGGTGCCATGATTCTGTGTATGCCAGGCTAGCATCATGACTGTCAATGTGTCCATTCATGTTGGTGAGTGCACGGTGACATGATCAAGCTTGGCGGTTGTTCCCGAAAACTCGGAACCCCTTGTTGCTTGGCCCGACGGGAGGGGCAACAATTAGCTCTGACACCAAATTGATGGGCTTATGGCTGATGTGTGAAGCAATTCAAGGATGAACAAGATAATAGGTTTTCCATGAGATTGCTAGAAACATTGCTTGCCCTCCTATACACATTGGGAACTGTTTCCAGTCCTGACAGGGCTCCAAGGCAAATGCGAGGGAGGGGCTTCTTTGGTATTTCTTGCCTAACATTCATTGATGATGCCATCCCTTTATATAGAAGGGTTTCAACTAAAGACCAAATGCATCTTATTTCCTAATCTGTCTCTAATTCTTAAAACCTATAGAACGCGAACTCATGCTTGCCAGTTTCAGTGCCTATATAGCGTTGCTACTGTGGTGCAACTGCCCCTTATGTTGGGAAGCCCACCCCCCCTAAATGTGTCCATAAGTTTGAATGTCTCCACTCGTGCTGCATGGGCAACTTGTAGAGTTTACCCTTGATCTCAATGCACCAAACTTTATCCCGATTTATACCTCGGTAGTTCGGCCTTGCACTACCCTGAACTCTAAAAGGGATGGGATTAAGGACTGCACATAAGAGCTAACCATGGAAGTTAATGAGTGGCTTGGTGACCTCAATGGCGCCATGTCTCTTTAGTACAGTGGTCCCTCGGATCAACTACCATCAATTTCAGATGTATCCAGAAGAAGTGCACAAGATGGCTGTCCGTACCCTTGTGTATACTCTGAATGCTTTGTCATGCTAAGGGGCCGAGAACAGGGTGTCACCCTGTTGGCTAAGCATGCAAGGAGCATGCTAGCCCACCAGCGTTCGAGCCCTGAGTGCGCTGGTGCTTAGAGATTTTCTTCTACAAAAATATACCTCCAAGGGCTAGGCCTCGTTTTTTTTCATGTCGAGGGGCCAGCCAACTATTGGTCTATGGCCAGCATTCAAGTCACAAAGATTATCTACTTTTGTATGTCCGTTATGTCAAACGCTTTCTTAAGTTGGAAGGATCATGCATATTTTAAGTTGGAAATATTTGACTGCTTTCTTAAGTTGGATAGGTTATATATATTTGAAGTACCAGGTTCACTTCGATCATCAAATGCTTTGTTATATTGGGAAAATAATGTTAAATATGAATTGCTTAACTTTAGGTTTACAACCACGTAGAACGTTGTTTACTCAATCTTGCATCGAAAGATCCAAACACAATAGCTACTGTGATGACATCACAATTTTGCGGTCAATAATGAAAATGGCTTATTTCAGTTCGGTCCTCCAGTTTTGTTCTCCTAAAATAAGGAAAATGGAAGGAAAAAAGCGACTTCATTGCGAAAAGGAATAAATGAAAACTGTTAAACAGGAAAGTCAGTGTTATAACCACGAAATGAATGTGTCGTATCTTTGGAAACACGAAATGCAAAAATGGTTATAGCCGACTAACATCTACATTTACATGCATAGGTTGCATTAGCCAAATAAGTGTTTACCTTTTTTATAGAATGAAGAAGTGTTTTACCTAGGCATGCATGACTACATGTGTCAATGGTTGTTTTATAGTGACCACAACCCCTACTCTGCTAAATATACTGCCCACTTTGATCATTTTACATGCCTAATGGATTCATATCTTGTTGCAGCAAGTTGTTTTAGATTTAGCCAGGGACTGGAAGCTAGTTTATCATTGCGGAATGACACCAGAGAAGCTTCCCGTATGTACTCTTAACATCATGTTGAAACCTTTCCATGCTTCATGTTAAGGGTTACTAATGTCCTTGTTTCAGGACCTTGTTGAACATAATCCACTCATTGCTGTTGATGTTCTTTCAAAGCTGATCAATTGTCCTGACATGGATTCGTATGTACAAAAATGTTTCATTTTGTCAATTCTGTATTTTTTCAATTTATGTGTTTATCTGATCATAACAGTTTACACACATGCTTTATATTTGACAGTTATTTCAATGTTCTTGTGCACATGGAAATGAGCCTGCATTCAATGGAAGTAGTAAACAGGCTTACTACAGCAGTAGATCTACCACCAGGATTCATTCATGACTACATCTCAAATTGTATTCGGTCATGCCAAAATATCAAGGTTTGTTCTTACTTTTGTACGTCATTTATCTTCCAGGAAGGTTTTATAGTAAATATGATTCATAACAATAGTTGGTTTATGCAAATTTATGATAAAAATGTATATAGTTTCAATCATTGTTCCCGAAAGTGACAATGGTGGTTTGGCCATTTTATTCCTCAGCTTGTAAATGCTTGTTGGTTGATCCCTAGGTGGTAATTCTCTTACGGTTGACAGACATCAGTAATTTCTTCATTATGTTTACCTGCGTAGAGTTGTTTGTGTTCTATATTATATCTGTGTAACGTTTCTATGCATTTATAACATGTTATGGCTGTAAGCTTATTCTTAACTCCATATTCACAAGATTTTCATTCTCGCAATGTTCTATTATTTCATTTTCTGCGATGCACGTTACTGTCTTTATTAACACTGACAAGAAATTATTTGATAACATTGCTTGCAGGATAAGTACATGCAAAACAGACTTGTGAGACTAGTTTGTGTTTTTCTACAGAGTCTCATTCGGAACAAGATAATAAATGGTGAGTGTGTCAATGTGCAATTGACGGATTTCTCTTCTGAACCTTTTTTTACACCTATGAGTTGATCTGTTCTGTTTGTATGGGTCTACATGTCATGATCCATGAACTTCTCTTGTATAGAAGCCTTTGCATCTTGCTTGTTCTTTGCAAGCTACTTTTGTTTGATCTATCTTTAGCTATGCAATTTGTATATGATATGCTGTGATAAATACTAAGCTGATAAAGCATATAGCACTGTAAACTTCAATCCCAGATTTGTAAAATAGTGTGCATGCCATTGTAGGTTTAAATAAATACATGTGAAAATTAGCTCTATTTTGATTAATTAAACTATTGCACGTTGCAATGAACTCGACTAATTGCCTTAGTTCAACAGGATGTCTGTTTTGTAAATATAACTTATATAGGGAGTGTTTTGTTGTACTTACCAGTTACCACTTGCCAGAAATGTAAAACGGTGGTGTTTCCCTGGGAAGTTTAATAATTTAACAGGGTTTGCACATTATATGCTGGAACTTAAATCTGTGGTGATTGCATGCCCAAAAAACCCGCTTAGCTGTTGGAAACTATGTCGGTACAATTATAGAAGCAGGGTTCAGGAACTTATTTCCCAAAAGGCTGCTGCCAGTGTCCTCCTTCCATTTTCCCTTCTAATTTGGGCCTTTTCAAGGTTGATGTTTTCATCATGTCTAAGAAAGTTTATCGAACTGGTATCATCTAGTCCTTGAGAGCATGTACAACCAGAACGAGCAAATCTGCTCCCTTATATGTCCACAGAGCCGTCCGCCCCTCATTTGTCTGCGCCCGCAGCCGTCCACCTCATATCCAAACCCTCAAATCCATACACAAGCATGCAACGTGGATCAACACACGTACTTTCATAGTTCATACAGGGACATAGGACATAGTTCATACAGGACATATCAAACTAGGACATAACATAAGGAAGTTCATCATACATGCCGTCGGACTACCAAAATTTAGCATGTTCTACTAATTTATAGGACTAGAGAGGAAGTTCAACCACGGCCGCCGCTGCCCTTGACCCAGCCCTTGTCCATGTCCTTGTCCACAACTCCCCGTGATTGCGGAAGTAGCGCTCGAAGACGCAATAGGGGTCGAGGCAGATCTGCTCGGCGTCGGAGATGGATGTGTCGGACACGACACCGAACATGTTCAGATCCTCCTCTTTGTGGGGAAGGCCGGGGTGGGAATAGGGACGGGATTTTGTGGGGTCAAGATGGGCCAGTCCGACGTGGCGGACATGCCCGGGTGTGTCCGGGCCGACCCATATCCGCTCGCCATGTGGGCTGGATATGAGGGGTGCCGGACATATGGGCTGGGTTTAGGGTGTCCGGTTGGGTAGCTATTTTCGGTCTGGGCTGTCTGCCCGGACATTTAGGTTGGAAGTGAGTGTCCGGTTGTAGATGCTCTGAATTGGGCTTCACGCAATGTTCTAGACAATCCTGGCCATCTTTTTAAAGAAACTGGTTTCTTGAATCCTGCATATTTTCTAATTTCACACCAGTTGCATAAAATGTTATGTTAGTTGGGAGATTGGTGATTTGAATCATAGAATGGGTATGGTCATCCGTGCTGTACTTATTTCTTTGCTGATTAAGATCAAAATGGTTATGCTGTGAAGTATTTGTTTTGTGCAGTTGAAGATCTATTCATTGAGGTACAAGCCTTCTGCATCGCGTTTTCTCGAATAAGAGAAGCAGCTGGTTTGTTCAGGCTTCTCAAATCTCTAGAGTGAAGAAGGTTGTATGAGTTACCGGAGTTCAGCTCTATAAACAAATTTTTTCATGCTGTACATTCATAGTCTTATATTTTCGTGTCGATCTGCCAATTCAGGGTTGTACTTCATAGATCATAGCTCTTGTTGATGTATTTATTGTCATTAAGCTGTTCCCCTCACCTAAAGAAAGGTCAAAAGATATCAGAACTATTACCCAGGCTTTGATAGTTCCGCCGAATCATTTTGATGTGGACTTAAACCACATGTTCTTTAGGTGAGACAAATTAGCAATTACCTTTAGCCTGTTGAAAGATAGCTGAACAATGGGCGCCTGCTTCTCAGTTCAGGCTCCCGAGTACAAGTAATTTAAGAGATTTCTTAATTTAAATTCATATGTAAAGACTAGTTGTACTCATTTGTGCGATGCTTTGTTGGGTAACTTGGTTCTGTTTTAGTGGCCTTCCTCTGAAAAGGTTCGGTATGTGGAGTTGCTGACTGAAATATTAGCCTACAGCGACAATAAGGTTAAAGTCTTGCAAAGTTACATTGCGTGGAAGCTCTTGTTAGTGGAGTTTTTGTGTGGCAACCGGTCATTTCCTGGTGCATATATGCCTGAACTTTGTGTATAGAAGATGTTGTGATGATGGTGTGTGCAAGACAGGAATAGCCAGAACAAAATGAAATCGAGGAACGTTGGGAACTTCGTATGACCTGTCAAGCATATGGAATAAACCGAATATTGGATTCAGACGGTCATGTTTGGGGTGTAAGTTATGGTGCGGGCATCGTCGTTCCAATTTCTCACTGCGGCTTGACCTTGGATTTTGATCTCGGATGGATTCAGACGGTCATGTTTGGGGTGTAAGTTATGGTGTGGGCATCGTCGTTCCAATTTCTCACTGCGGCTTGACCTTGGATTTTGATCTCGGATTTTTACTTTGCAAAACTGTTAGAAAATCGCCTTCTTTCGTTCCTGTTTGGCAAAAACGGCATGTGTTCCGTAAGAAGTGTCGAGGGACCATGCTCGTCATCCTTTTACCAGTCGCCATGGCCATCCGGCACACTCGCCCGTTGGCCAACTGAAGACCTCCGCGAGTTCCGGGACAGGAACAAGTCGACGAGAAGGAACACAAACCGTGGTGATTTGCATCGTACACGCCACGGTTACCTCCGTTCATCTCGCTCAGGTCACATGGGAGGCAGAGGGTCAAGCACCGGAGCAAACCTGTCGTCCATTACGCCAACATGCCCTTGTGCGGGCTGTGCCGTTCGCCGTCATGTGGGCGGCAGGCAGGCAGCGCCCATTCCGCCCTGCCCCAATTCCCCCCCGGCTCCCGCCGCCCCCTCCCACCCCCCTGATACTGTGCACTGCACAGGGACAGATTCCTGGAGTAAACACGCCGTGATGACTGATGAGTAAACATTGCCATTTTCTCCCATCATTTGGAGCAACACATTGCTCTACTCAAAAGTTACTTTTTAATAACGTAATAATGCTCGCGCCTTCATTTTAATGTAGGGTTGGTTCTCTCCAACATCGTCACACATGACACATGGCCAAGTTGCATAGAGATAATCTTGGGACACTGTGTGACTGGTTTGCATGTTTTTGGGCATCAAATACAACCTGTCCATCTTTCTTCATCTTTTCCCAAAAACTAAATTCAGCAGAGCAAAATGCCTTGTGTTCCCTGCAATGCAAAAGGCCAAAGAGCGCATTAGCCGCCCACTAATGGAGGCTTATCGCATCGCCGCCTCATTGAGGGCATGCTTAGCGCGCCCAACTGTATTTAAGATCCAGTTCAATGCATCGCGTGCAAGTTGATACTAGTATAAGATTGAGCTACTTTCAGTCCCAGGAGAAAAGCCACAAGGATCGTTATCACTTCATTCACAGCTTTATTACCAATTATCAACGTCCTCTATTATGTAGCATGCTGAGTGTGCAGCTGGGTTGGGTTGATGGTTATCCCTCCTAGCTGCGAGTGGCTATCTTTGGAGTTGGCTGAAGATAACATATGGACATAGTGATTGCTTTATATCTATAAAACAGGACGAACGCCTGTTTCGAAACATTTCTAAATCTCTCTCCTTCTTTCCCGATAATTGGCCCATTTGACAAGTTGACTACCAATCGCACATCGTCCTATTTTGGCCACAAGTAACCTGCAAAAGTTAACGGTGTGGGGATTAATTATTTAATTCGTCCACAACTTTGGCAACGAACTTTGTGTTCGATAGTGACCAACAGCGAGGCTTAGTCGAGGGCGAGGATTTGTGTTGCTTCCAAAAGGCGATGCAACACCAACCGCTCGTACGTACAGCACAGCCTGGCTTAATTTTATTCAAATCACAGATCGTTACCCTGTGTACGGTGCAGCATCAATTAGAGATCTTAACATTTGTCGTGTAATGCTTACTGAAAACCTAAAATCCCGAGTGCCTACCACATGGCCAAAATGCGGCTGCGTTGGCGACCAGATTAATTCCTACTTCCCATTCTACAAATTGAGCATAACTCATAATTTTTTTTTTTTGCGGGGACTAGCATAACTCAGATTGTTAGGTTTCTTCCCGACAAACCAGTCTATCCAGGTTTAAGCTGTAGACTTGATACATGTGTTCGTATATTCGTGGATATATTCCCGTCTTTTCGGCGATGTTCGTTCCGCGGGCAGTCGAACGTTTAGTGAGAGATCAGGGGCGTTCAAGGTCCATCCTGCAAGCAAATCTTGCCTCCATTCCTCACTTTTCTCGCAGCGATCGATCGGTAGCACGCACGAGGCAGCCGGTCGCATGCCACGAGTTTACGCCCCGGCCATGCTCCGTGCAGGCATGTGCCCAGCACAAATCACCGGTGGATTTCATCGATCTGCTCCCCTAAAACGTTCCACTCGCTGAGCGTCGGCACGCGATGGTGCGGTTGGATACTCTCCGTTCTACTCCCCGGCTGGTGGAGTAGCTTGTAGTTTTGTTCCCCGGTGGTCGGCTGCTGCCGCTACAACTGCTGATGCCTGTTGGTGGGTAATCAGATTCAGTCAAACATTGCCAAGACATTTTTGGCTCGTTAGATTCGGTAGATTATCTCCCAATTTGTGTCAGTTCTTCGGTCTAGATTGGATTGAAACGGGCGTGGCTAATTCGCGCTCGCGCGCTGGAGCGCTCACTTTCGGACAGGAAGCGCTTGGCTAATTAGGTAAGTGCAGCACAGTTACATTAAGAGTTCAGAGAGGATTAGAAGGAAGGTTTCGCTGGCCCCCCACCCCCACCCCTGAAAATCAGGGGGGAGAGAGATTAGGTGTATATTATACTCCTGTACATGCATGGATGGGTTGCTTGTATGGTCACGGGAGTAGGTGGGCCGGCGTTGTTAATTTGGAAAGGAAATCATCAAGGTCAGAAGCTGATTAGGAACGGATGAAGGCTATCGCGCGTAGGCACGAGCGATCGTGAAAGAGTCTATCTCGATTGAAACTAACTGCAGGATCCGTAGGAATATAGCACGTGGTGTGTGCTCCCAATGCTGCAGGTGCTTTTACTTCCGGGGTAACGGTGAAGCTTTTTTTTTTTAACACAGTACATACGCAAGCGCTTATACATACGCGCAGACACTCACCTCTATGAACGCACATATGCACACCATACCCCTATGAGCACCTCCGAGAGACTGAGCCGGCATCTCATTTTGAGATTTACGAAGTCACCGTAGGCGCCTCGTTGTCGACGGGAACGTCTCCTACCACTGAAAGCGCATCGCCGGAAATCCTGAAATAAAATCCAGGAATAATGCGAGCACCAGGACTTCAACCCTGGTGGGCTGGAGATACCACTGTCTCTCTAACCATCCAACCACAAGTTGGTTCGCGGGTAACGGTGAAACTGATCGTTGTATATTTTGTTACTTTTTTTCGCTCTTCTGTAGCTAGATGATACCTCACATGTTATTGCGTGAACGTTTTGCAATATATTTTAATAAGAATTGGTTGTATGGAACATGTATATTTAAAGTAATAATATGAAAACTAAAACTAAAAATACATACTCCCTCCATTTCAAAATATAGTGCGCCCACGCTTCCCGAGGTCCAACTTTGACCATAAATTTAACCAACGAGACCGACTGCGGTGGGAGAAAAAAATATATAATTGAAAACTTCTTTTGAATACGAATTCACTGGTATAACTTTTGCTCCCATCGCAGTCGGTCTCGTTGGTTAAATTTATGGTCAAAATTGAAGCATGGAGATAGACGAAGCACTATATTTTGGAACGGAGGGAGTACGATTTATTGCTTTTGATTTAGAACAAACCTAGAAGATTTAGTATTTTGGAACAAATGGAGTATTTCATTATTCTCTTTCAACTACTTATTTTTCTTTTCTTCTTTCGAATTAAGGAACTGCTGAAGCCTCAAAGGGTACACATAATTCACGTATATTATAGTCTTACGGATAGCATAACCACTTGACACTTGACAGCAGCCACTTGGGTTACTGGTCAAATCAGTTCCAATCAGATGACGTGCGACTCCAGTTGTTACATAGAGCTTGGACAATCAATTCTTCCATGCCGTTCCAATTGGCTTCCACTGGAGATTGATGGACACAACGAAAATGCCATCTCTATTTAAATGGTGTAAATCAAACTGGCATACGTGTTCTCTTCATCTCCCACTCACAAGTGTTTTTTTTTTGCGGGGACCCACTCACAAGTGTTTGTTCTACACTAACAAATGCATCACACATTAACAATTTCGGCACGTCCTAACAAACACCCAGCCATTTACACTTAGACAGATAGGCGAGATCTACAAGAGAGGTGGTTGAGGTTTGTAGTATGCACTTGCATTTGTGTTGGGAGACCAAGGAGAGCATTCAAGGATCTAATGGTCTCCATGTCCGGGCTGAAAATTAATTTTCATAAGAGTGAACTGTTCTGCTTTGGGCAGGCCAAAGAAGAACAAGATAACTACAGACAATTGTTTGGCTGTGAACTGGGATCGTTGCCCTTCAGCTATCTAGGCATTCCAATACATCACCGGAAATTAACTAATAAAGAGTGGAAATGTATCGAATATCGATTTGAAAAAAAAACTAAGCTGCTGGAAGGGTAAGCTTATGTCATATGGGGGAAGACTTGTGCTGATTAATTCAGTACTGACCAGTATGCCGATGTTCCTTCTTTCTTTCTTTGAAATACCTAAAGGGGTACGAAATAGATTAGACTTCTATCGATCTCGATTTTTTTGGCAATCAGACGAGGTTAAGACAAAATATCGCTTGGCTAGATGGGATATAATATGTCGACCCAAAGACCAGGGGGGTCTTGGGATTGAGAACCTCGAGATTAAAAACAAGTGCTTGTTGAGCAAATGGCTTTATAGGTTATCTCTGGAATCAGATGGCATGTGGGCACAGATTCTACAGAATAAATACCTGCAATCTAAAACTCTGGCTCAGGTTACTGTAAGACCTAATGATTCACCATTTTGGAAGGGGCTCATGAGAACGAAAGAGGTTTTCTTTCATAGGGTGAGTTTCGTTGTCGGAGACGGAACGACAACAAGGTTTTGGGAGGATACTTGGTTAGGGGACACGCCGTTAGCCCTGCAGTGTAACATCCCCAGGTCTCAACCCTGTCATCAGGCTAAATAATTAGCCATGTCATAATGATCATCCTAAAAAAGTTGCACTTAAAAAAATTTAATTCAACTCAATTTCAAAATTTGATGCAAGTCAAATTATTATCTCTTCAAACTTTCAAACAAAAATGTTCATTGGGTTGCAAATATTCTTAAGGTAATTATAAAGTTGAAATCAACATTTTTGGAATTCCCAGATTGCCCCTAGAAATTATTTAGTGGTCCAGCAACAATTATTTTGGCTCTTTTCATTTTCCGAAAATGCCTAACCTATTCCAATTGCCTCCAAACTTTTTGTGCAGCCTCAAAATATTGTCAACAATCAGTGGGCCAAGTCCCACATTTTTTCCTAATCTTTTTGGTAGCCCTAAAAATTCCATTTCTGTCTCTGTTTTAAAAGATAAATGATAAAACAGAAACTGGAGGAGGAAAAGGGACCTACCTGCTTACCTGGCCTCTGGGTCGTAGCTACAGGCCGGCCCAGCCCACTCCTGCAGTCACCACCAGCTCCACCTACTTCCTCCCCTGCTGTCGACACCGGAGCCGCCCTGATCACCGGCACCGCACGCGTCGCACATCCGCAGTCTTCTCCGGTGAATAAGGACCCCCACCGGCCCCTCTCTCCCTCCCGCTGCTAACCCTAACCCTTCTCCTCTCCATTGCCTCGCCCTCTTCCTTTTCCCCCTCGGCCGGGCGCGTCGCCGCCGTGCCGTCGGATCCGCCGTGGCCACTGGCCTCCCCATGGCCAGCCAAGGCGCCCAGAAGGACCGCCGCCGCCGTCCTCTTCTTCAGCAAGGACCCATCTGGGCCCGGACGCCCTCGAGCCACCGAGTTCGTCGAGATGCGCCGTCGGTCTCCGCCGCTCGCCGCCGATCGATTCGGTCGACCCCGAGCTCCTCCGGCCTCCCCGAGCCTCCCTAGAGAACCTCTGTGAGCTCCCGTTCCCCCTCGACCCCCTCTCGCTCTCTCTCTTGTGCCGTAGCGTAGTTGCCCGCACACAACCGAGCTCGCCGCCGCCGTGCTTGAGCCCGCTGTCGTTACAGAGGTCAGACGCCGCGCCCGGGCATGCCATCGCGCTCACGGAGCTCGTAGGAAGTAGCCGCGCCGTCTGCTGTGCTTCCCCACACGCTCTAGCCACCTCGCTGACCAAGCCCGTGGCTGCGCCACCGCCCCGCTCGCTGCTGTCGCCGCCTCTGGCCACTCCTCTACTCAACCGACCACAGCAGTGGACGCGCCGCTTCGCCCGCAGCTCGTAGATCCCCCTCTCGGGCCAAACGGTGGCCGGAAGCACCGTCCCCATGCGCCGCCTCTGCCCTGTAGCTCGCCGCCGGCGGGCACGCACGCGCGTGCTCTGTTTCGATCGTCAAGTGGGTCCCACTCAGGCCATTTAGATTAAGTCTAATCTAGCTTAAGTGTTAATCAACCACTGACAATAGGGCCCCACCGCAAATAACGATTCAGTTAAAACGTTACACTGACATGTGGGCCCCATTACACTGTAGCAGTTAGTGTAGGAGATATGCCCTAGAGGCAATAATAAATGTTATTGATTATCTCCCTGTTCATAATTAAGTTTTATGTTCCATGCTATAACTGCTATGGTTCTCGAGTCTGCAAATAAAACGAGGCTCGAAGGAAGACTCATATGCACGTGTGAAATAATAAACGGTAAAACGTATTCCTAGTCTGGCCTCTAAGACTAGCTCAAGTATTGCATGATGGTTCTGTTTTCCTGATCATGGGCATGTCTATGCCAGCAATTTTGAGGGCACAATGTTAGAAGAACATTTGTGTTGAATCGACCCGAATTGATGTTATGCTATGAGATTCATTCGTCACAAGTTAATGGTTAATAACACAGAGATGGTTAATGTTTGCATAATTCCTTTGACCATGAGAGTGTCGAGTTTCTTCATACTTGCTTCATGAACTTTGGGGTTTGTTAAACGTCATCCGTAAATGGGTGACTATTACGGCGGCTTACGGGTTCATGGAAAAGTGTGTCAAGTAACTTGGTAGCTCAAGATTGGGATTTGCTCCTCCGACGATGGAGAGATATCTCTGGGCCCTCGGGGGGGGGGGGGGGGGGGGGGGGGGGGGGGGGGGGGGGGGGGGGATCTGCTGAATACTAGACAGGGAGTCTGAGAGAAAGTCACTGGAAAAGTTTCAGAGACAACGGAATAGTTTCGGAGAGAACACCGAAAAAGTTTTGGTAAAACCGAAAAGATGTTTCGGAATATATTATTAGGTCAAAAAGGGTTTTGACACCACCTGGAAATTTTCAGAGGGTGCCAGAATTGGTCTGGGAACTTCTGGGAATTTTCAGAGAGAAAAACCGGAAATGTTCCAAAACTGCCGTAACCGCTGTTGATGCTTTCCGCTGATAAAAACCACCGCACCGAAAATGTTTCGGATAATGCCCAGAATAATTTTAGAGGGTGCCAAAAATGTTCTGGGACCTTCTGGAATTTTTTAGGAAAAGTTTCGCGGAAAACATCTTGTCTCAGCTCGAGGGGACAAGATCCCTCGAAACGGGGGTTGCATGTTTGGTGGCTTTTTGTCTAGGGAGCATGCATGTTTCATGGAGACATGTTGGTGGCTTGTTGGGGGGCCCCCCCATGGGGGGAGACAAGGTGTGGGCCGGCCCAAGGGCTGCTATGGTGGTGTCCCCTTGGTGCCCCCCTTGTGTTACCATTATGCCCTTTCATGTGTGACATGAAGCTTGGGTATTTTGGTATTTCCACCTCCCACCCCACCCCTTGCCTTGGCCTATAAAAGGAGGAGTTGGGGCTGCCATCTCCTTCATCCCTTGCTCTCTCACACAAGCCATGCATGATCTGGCATTCTCTCTCCCTCCCACGAAAGAGTTTCGTAGAGCCGAAAGGCTGTCTGGGTTCCGGCAGGAACTAGTTCTGGACGGCGAAGCCCTGTCGGATAGATGACACCGTATGTATGCAACTCTGTAGAGAGGTCGTAGTTTCGATCTTAGTGCCCGAGGGGCTGTTCGTGAGTGCCTCCCGAAGGGCTGTCCAAGTGACGGTCCGAGTTCTGTGGGTCCTCCCGAAGGGCTGTCCGCGACACCGTCCGGGGGACTGTTCGACCGCCTCCCGGAGGGCTGTCCAAGGGACAGATGAAGGAGTACATCCTCGCGGTTGGGAGGTTGTAAATCCTAGCTGCGGGGATCTGCACCGCCGTTCGTCATCGACTCTACTTCCCGCTGCGCTACGAGTCGGTAACGAAATGATCAAACCTTGTATGCAGTCTCCATAGTGGTCCTGGGCTGGTGCGTAGGTCGGAAATTTTTTGTTTTCTGCTGCGTTACCCTACAGTTAGTTAAGTTAATAAAACAGTTTAACTGGAGTGTCTCTATGACACGCGGGTCCCACAGCCCCTTTGACTGTCAACCCTTGACCAGTCAACTGCTGAGTCAGCAGTTGACTGGCCCCACCTAGCAGCCTCACAGTGCACCTCTGGTGCACTAGACCGGGTGCACCCAGCCTTTCTGGTTACTGTTTTAAATTGAATTAAATAAATTCCAGGATTTTCAGGAAATTGCTAAAATTTCAATAAATCATATAAAATAATCCGTAACTCGGATGGAAAAACTTTCTACATGAAAGTTGCTCAGAACGACGAGACGAATCTGATCGAGCTGTCTGTTTCCATGCCGGAACCTCCTACGTAGGAGAACTCGCAACTCTGAGCCCGATTCCGGTAGATGAATAGTGCACACACACCGGTTAACAAATCCCAAGTTAATCCTAAAAATAACTAAAGTGACTTAGATGCATCTTTAGGCAACCCTGCACTGCAACGTAGCATAGCATGCACTGTGTTGCATTTGTTTGCATTAGCATGCACTGTGTTGCATTTGTTTGCATTATGTTTACCTGTTTCTTCCCCCTCTTCTCTCTCGGTAGACCCCGACGTTGACGTAGCTCCCGAGGCAGACGCAGCTCCGGAGTACGACTACGTCCCCGACGACACTACTGAAGACCTTGCCCTTGCCGCAGAGCAAACAGGCAAGCACCCCCATTTTGAGCATTCCGATATCGCCCATTCTCTTCTCTCTCATGCTTGCATTAGAATTGCTGCTGCTACTGCTTTACCTATTCTGATGCATAGCCTGTTTATTGTAACCTGCTTTTGTTACCTGCTGCTTATCCTAAACTGCTTAGTATAGGTTGGGTAGAGACCATATGAGACCCCACTTATCCCGACTGCCCCGCTGGAGTATCAGAAGACCCGATCAACGGGATCGAAGACCAGGACCCGGCACCACACTTCCCTTCCCCCTTAGTTGCCGACACTACTGGGTTACTATCGAGTGCCGAGGGTGATACCTCGTCAGCACGTCTGATGATAACCTTGTAGGTTAGTTAATCGATCATGGTAAGCGAGGGTGATTCCTCCTACACCACCCCCGATAACGACGACCTCGTGCAACACTTCAAGCGTGGACCTCGAGGGTGATTCCTCTTCCGTTCACCTTGACTTTATCATCAGGTGGAATTCCGTCGAGGGTGATACCTCAGGGTTCCCTTGGTGTTGGACACACTGTTACCATGGATATTACAACATTGCACTGAACCATGTTACTAAAGACGGGTCGGCCCTGAGGGGTACCCGCGCGAGCTTAATTGCGATTGATGTGGAGTCGGGTGTACCTGGAGGGTACCCGAGAGTTGAACACGAGGCGTGGCCGGGCATTCCTAGCCCTTGCCGCAAGTCCTCGAGACGGGGCGACGGGGTCACATCGATCGTGAGTCTTTGCTCGTTACCACGCGCTCCTAATCCACTACGGTTTGGATATTTGATCCGAGGGGCCTCTGGCCTGATAGCACTAACCATCACGCGGGCATAGTATGGGCGTTCTGCATCGTATACTTCAGCCGAAGTTTAATAGACGTCAGGATTTGAGCGGCACACGCTGGGTTGGACTGGGAACGCAACCGTGCTTGTATAAGGGGTTGCTAGGTCTGCTCACCAGCGGTGTACGCAACGTGCAGGAGCGTCCGGGGCGATGGCCCAAGACCCCTGGGGGCATAGGTTAGTCCGGCGTGCTGACCTCTCTGTTAAGTATTTGGTCGGGTTGCGGCGTGTTGCTTAGCCGAGGCCGGGCATGACCCAGTAAAGTGTGTCCGGCCGGAGTTAAGCGAGCGTGGTGGGTAAGTTGGTGCACCCCTGCAGGGAAGAAACTTCTATCGATAGCCTGTCCTACGGTAACGGACACTCGGAGTTGTATCCCGATCGGTACAACTAGAACTTGAGATGATAACTGGATAGTACGGCTCTGGGATTACTTTCTCACAGGGAGTCGAGAGGGGGGGGGGGGGGGGGGGGGGGGGGGGGGGGGGGGGGGGGGGGGGGGGGGGGGGGGGGGGGGGGGGGGGGGGGGGGGGGGGGGGGGGGGGGGGGGGGGGGGGGGGGGGGGGGGGGGGGGGGGGGGGGGGGGGGGGGGGGGGGGGGGGGGGGGGGGGGGGGGGGGGGGGGGGGGGGGGGGGGGGGGGGGGGGGGGGGGGGGGGGGGGGGGGGGGGGGGGGGGGGGGGGGGGGGGGGGGGGGGGGGGGGGGGGGGGGGGGGGGGGGGGGGGGGGGGGGGGGGGGGGGGGGGGGGGGGGGGGGGGGGGGGGGGGGGGGGGGGGGGGGGGGGGGGGGGGGGGGGGGGGGGGGGGGGGGGGGGGGGGGGGGGGGGGGGGGGGGGGGGGGGGGGGGGGGGGGGGGGGGGGGGGGGGGGGGGGGGGGGGGGGGGGGGGGGGGGGGGGGGGGGGGGGGGGGGGGGGGGGGGGGGGGGGGGGGGGGGGGGGGGGGGGGGGGGGGGGGGGGGGGGGGGGGGGGGGGGGGGGGGGGGGGGGGGGGGGGGGGGGGGGGGGGGGGGGGGGGGGGGGGGGGGGGGGGGGGGGGGGGGGGGGGGGGGGGGGGGGGGGGTTCAAAATTGTGAACATTTTTTGAAAATCCGTGAAGAGTTTTTATATTATGAATATTATTAAAACAACAAATTCGGGATTTTTTTTTCAAAATTCATGACCATTTTTAAATAATTATGAATGATTATAAAAATTGTGATTTAGAATTCATGAATTTTTTCCATATACAAGAAACACATTGTTCGGCCAAAAAGACACAATTGTTTAAGCAAAACATCCACCATCCACATATACATTTCGGTTTGGTGACCCTTTTCGAGTAACGAGTGTCGAGTTGCGGGGCAGAAGATCTAGGTCTAAACTGTGTTGGATGTATGTATCTGACGGTGACAAGTACATGTTGTTTAGATCCTTGCTTGCTGAGTACTTCGGATGAGTACTCACGTTTGCTTTTTTTTCCCCCGTATTCCTTTTGACGCCACCAGACGACGGAGCCCCTGAGCCAGATGCCCCCGTCGACGACTACTACTACTACCCGTCCGGCGAGTACTACTACTACGAGGAGCCGGCTGACGACCAGGAGTAGGATTGGAGGGCCCAAGGCAGGAGGCCTACGCCTTTCGATCGTAGCTTTTATTTTGCCCCGCCTCTGTGAAGGCTTATCTCCTTTCTGTATTATATCTGTACCCAGATATCTAATGCTTCCGCTGACGCTTGTATGCCATCGAGCTATGTATTCGAGCCCTCGAGGCCCTGGCTTGTAATATAAAGCTTGTATGACTTTATTTATGTTTTAGAGTTGTGTTGTGATATCTTCAAGTGAGTCCTTAGGCTTGATCGTGTGCATTTGCGTGTATGGTTAGTGCACGATTAAGCCGGGGTCGTTACATGCAGTATCCTACCTTGTATAATATTGTGCAACGTAAGTAGGATTACGTAGCAACAGTATTGCAGACAGTACCTTTGAATATCCAGTTTAGGAGGGCGTTAGTAGGGGAACGATGGGACTCATGGTTGCACCTGGTGCGGAGGTTGATGGACGTTCACCTCTTCGACCAAGCAGACAACATGAAGTGGAAACTAACAACGAACGGAGTGTTCTCAGTTAAATCTATTTATTTAGATCTTATTAATTCTGGCCCAATCCCAAGATCGATACACATTTGGAAAGTAAAGGTTCCCTTACGCATAAATTTTTTCATGTGGTTTGTCCACAAACAGGTGATTCTTACCAAAGATAACTTACTAAAGCGACGATGGGTCGGAAGTCCACGATGTTGTTTTTGTGTTCATGACGAAACAATCCAACATTTATTTATTGATTGCTCATTAGCGAAGTTACTTTGGCGATCTATTCATATAGCATTTAACATCACGCCGCCGGATAGCATAGATGCGCTGTTTGGGACGTGGTTAAATGGGTTACAACCTGAGGTTGCGTCAAGTATTCGGATTGGAATATGCGCACTTCTCTGGGGTATATGGAACTGCAGGAATGATATGATTTTTAACAGATTACATATTTTAAACTTCTTGCAGGTTATTTTCAGAGCTACGGCATGGATCCGTACGTGGTTGTTACTCACTCCTATGGGCTCCAGGGGGCATTTGGCTACTGGGTGCAACCGATGGGAGATGGTAGCACGGCCTATCTTCAACCGGTTTGGATGGCGGTCGCATAATAGGATAGGTCCTTAATGTAGTCTCATCCAGCCGGTTGTGGCTTTGTTTTATTTGCTTAGCCTTTTTTATTTGTGCTCCCTCTGTGAGCTGTACTCCGGATTACAAACTTTGTATTTTGCTGAACTTGTTTAATAATATGGCCGCATGCATCTTTCGGATGCAGAGGCCGGGGGATGACCTCCTTTTCAAAAAAAAAAAGGTCTCCATGTCCTGCCATCACTGTTTTATTCTACCCTTGTCAAGCACATGATGTGTGTTTGTAAAGTCTGTGCACTGGTCAAGCAAAGGCTTCTTGTCTGCTGCGTTGATGGTATCAGATTCTGGTCAGTGTTGGATTAGGAATGGCGCGGAGAAAATTGCTAAGCTAACCACGTTGGTATTAGGTTCTGATTGCACCGATTAGCGCAGCGTTTGTCTACAAGTTTAGTTATGGAGTCATGGGTCCTCACTTATGCTATGTTCGTATGGTGGTAACACTTGTGATATTTTCGTATTTTGACCCACTTATTTTCCACAAAACTACTACGAATGGACACCGTACATTCAGTTTGACCTTTGAGTTGTTGAGAAAGTAATTACAGAAACGTTGTACTGTATTGCTTTAACACGGCCACAAGACTCCAACGTACATGACCTATAAATTGTGGAATTGCATGTCCATACATCAAAGTTTTCTCAAATCTTATAATACTCAAAAGTAAGGTGACCTCTGAAAAATGCTTATGTAGTGATTTTTGTTTGCATACGGCCGTATCCAAACAACGTTCTGGAGTGCTCATGGTCGCCGACATCCCCTATGCACTATTTCCCCTGTTTTTCTCTTCATTTACATAGGTTTTCACCAAGTCTAGTGGTGATCGTTTTGAGATACTTCATCTGTCCCAAATTGATTGAAGTTCTAGTTTTGTCCTAACTCAAACCTTTTTAATTTTGACAAAATCTATATACAAATATCATCATTTACAACACCAAATTGGCTTAATTAGACTCATCATAAAATCAAACATATTTTCGTATTGTGTATGTTTGAGGGGATGGTATTGTATATATTACACAATTTCCTATATTGTTAGTTAAAATGAAGTCGTTTTGACTTAGAATAAAGCTAAAATTTAAATTGAATGGAGAATGTAAGCTCATATTGGTCGGTGTTCATGCCGGCTAGAACGGTGAAGGTCTAAGTTGAGTGCCTTTTTTGACATCATGTCATCTCTACACACGTTTAATCAATCAATATCCGGAGCCAATTCAAAGGTCATTGAAAAAAAAAAGGTTATTTCCTGCAAGACCTTACTTGATGAAATATCAAAACATCTCGACTCCATTGCGAAAAAATAAAGGTCATTTCTAATGTTACAGAAAATTGACATGTATATTTTCTTTAACCACCTAGAAGCCTTTAGGCCCTCCTTGGCCTATTCTCATTTAGAAAATAAGAGGAAGATCATGCATTGCATTAAGTATTTGAAGTCCCTTCTCCTGAAAAAGAAAAAAAGTACCGAAGTCTCCAGAACCAGAATACTTGTCTGCCTGGCACATATAGAATTCACAGAGATAATAACCGGGACCATCGATGTGGTTGTGGCTAACAATTGGTGCAAAAAACTGGAGAGTATTTCTGCCTAACAGCTGTGTCCTGGCTACGATCCTATCCACACAGAGGGCAAAGAGACCCATAAGAAACACTCATATGCATAAATTAACACTCCCATGCATATGAGCAAGCAGATTAAAAAAGGAGTATGGCGGGACACATCACCGTCGTTGATTAATGCATGGTTTTTGGCCTAATCATGGAATCCTGGATGGTGTAGTGTAGGCATGAATGATTGGCTTGCTCACCGATCCTGACCGTGCATCCGTGGTGGTCTCTAATTGCAACAGCATGGCCACTTTCTGTAAGGCACAGCCTGTACCGGGTGCACACCTTGCCATGCATGCCTTCCACATATCGCATACACAACGTGCCTCTCATCGCATCTCGCCAATTATTTGTTGCACAAGTAGAGTAGGGGTAGGGTAGGAGTGTGGCATCAAGATTCTAAGCTCGGATCCCAAGCATCGATCAGTGGTGAAAATGGTAGAGGTACACACATTTCATAAAGTCGTTTAATGTGTTTTTCTTTTACTTGAATAGCTATTGTGCTAATGACATGACAACAACTAGAGGATAGCGTAATAATTTTAATAAAAAAATTCAAATGTAAAAAAAAATCTTCAAAATTGTGAACATTTTTTGAAAATCCGTGAAGAGTTTTTATATTATGGGGGGGGGGGGGGGGGGGGGGGGGGGGGGGGGGGGGGGGGGGGGGGGGGGGGGGGGGGGGGGGGGGGGGGGGGGGGGGGGGGGGGGGGGGGGGGGGGGGGGGGGGGGGGGGGGGGGGGGGGGGGGGGGGGGGGGGGGGGGGGGGGGGGGGGGGGGGGGGGGGGGGGGGGGGGGGGGGGGGGGGGGGGGGGGGGGGGGGGGGGGGGGGGGGGGGGGGGGGGGGGGGGGGGGGGGGGGGGGGGGGGGGGGGGGGGGGGGGGGGGGGGGGGGGGGGGGGGGGGGGGGGGGGGGGGGGGGGGGGGGGGGGGGGGGGGGGGGGGGGGGGGGGGGGGGGGGGGGGGGGGGGGGGGGGGGGGGGGGGGGGGGGGGGGGGGGGGGGGGGGGGGGGGGGGGGGGGGGGGGGGGGGGGGGGGGGGGGGGGGGGGGGGGGGGGGGGGGGGGGGGGGGGGGGGGGGGGGGGGGGGGGGGGGGGGGGGGGGGGGGGGGGGGGGGGGGGGGGGGGGGGGGGGGGGGGGGGGGGGGGGGGGGGGGGGGGGGGGGGGGGGGGGGGGGGGGGGGGGGGGGGGGGGGGGGGGGGGGGGGGGGGGGGGGGGGGGGGGGGGGGGGGGGGGGGGGGGGGGGGGGGGGGGGGGGGGGGGGGGGGGGGGGGGGGGGGGGGGGGGGGGGGGGGGGGGGGGGGGGGGGGGGGGGGGGGGGGGGGGGGGGGGGGGGGGGGGGGGGGGGGGGGGGGGGGGGGGGGGGGGGGGGGGGGGGGGGGGGGGGGGGGGGGGGGGGGGGGGGGGGGGGGGGGGGGGGGGGGGGGGGGGGGGGGGGGGGGGGGGGGGGGGGGGGGGGGGGGGGGGGGGGGGGGGGGGGGGGGGGGGGGGGGGGGGGGGGGGGGGGGGGGGGGGGGGGGGGGGGGGGGGGGGGGGGGGGGGGGGGGGGGGGGGGGGGGGGGGGGGGGGGGGGGGGGGGGGGGGGGGGGGGGGGGGGGGGGGGGGGGGGGGGGGGGGGGGGGGGGGGGGGGGGGGGGGGGGGGGGGGGGGGGGGGGGGGGGGGGGGGGCCGCCGGTGCGCTCCGCCTACGACCGCTGGCTGGCCGCCGAGCTCGACGAGCTCCGCGCCGACCCGATCGCCCCGTGCACCAGCGCCGCCTGGCTCGGCCGCGCCATCGGCCTCGCCGTCGCCGCGCAGAGACGGCTCGTCGCGTCGGCGACGCCGGCCCCGCCAGCCGGCATTGACCGCAAGACGATCGACGAGTGCGTGGAGGACACGGCGGAGCTGCTTGACGCGTGCGCCGGACTCAGGGCCCGCCTCGACCTGATCAGGAGCTACGCCTCCTCCATGCGCATCGCGCTGCACTGGCTCGAAGGCCGCGGCGGAGGGGCGACAGCGCGGCGCCGCGCGGCCGCCGCGTTCGCCGAGTGCGAGGCCGTGGAGCGGCGGTGTGGCGCGGAGCTCGCCAAGTGCGGGTCCAACCTGCGCAAGCTTGGCGAGAGGGCGCTTCACGCCAGGCACCCTTCCGGCGGCAGAGGGCAGTGCGAGGAGTCCCTTGCCGGCGCGCGCGCGGCGGCGCTTCTTGCCGTGGGAGCCCTCGGCGTTGCGCTGGCGTTCCGGTCGCGCCGTGCCGTTCCCGGCATCGCGCACGCCGGCAGTGGCAAGGGCGGAGCGGTGCCCTGGGAGTGCGCGCTCCAGGAGGTGCAGAAGCACGTCAAGGACGAGTACGAGCGCCGCAGGAAAGAGGGCGTGCCGTGCATGGCCGAGCTCGACTCCGCGGCCGCCGACGGCCGGACGGTGAAAAGCGCACTGACCATGGGCGGCCGCCATTTGTCGGAGAGCGCGCTTGCAGCGGCGACGAGGAGGTGCGACGAGCTGGAGGAGAAGGTGTTTGTGCTCGAGGAAAGCATCGGCGAGCTGCAGAGGGAGCTCATGAGCGTTAGGATGGTGCTCTTGGAGTGGTCACAGAGTGCAAGAGGACATGAGGTTCTCAGGTTGTGAAGGATTACCGAACAATCATAGAAACGATCATAGAAATCGGTGTACATATGGATTTTGAATTTTTGAGATCTATTATTAATCTCAATTCTGTATCCAACACCCTTGGCAGATTGAAATCATAAAGTGAAAGTAACCTACCACACTTTCATGGAAACCTTCTACTACTTGAAATGATGGCCATATTGAATATGCATATAGTAGAATTTAGGACCTTTTTTATTTATAGAATTCTCAAAACGCAGCGATAGGAAAAATTGGATTCTTGTTTGTTTGATTGCATCACGGGAAAAACAAAGTATTCCTTCCAAGAGATTTGATGGATGATAAATTTCCTACGAAAAGTAGTACAAAGGAATCTCTAGGAAAAATTCCTACATGTTTCAATCTTACGAATCCATGACAAACATACGGAAATTATAAGGATTCTAACCGTCCAAATTCCTATGAAAGTCGTTTAAGTCAAAGGAGCCCTTGAGTTATTCGCAAAAAAAAGGAGCCCTTGAGTTTGCCTTTTTTTGTTGTTGCTAATAACTACATTTGATTTGATTTTGACAAAGTAGGTACATGCACCATATTTTTTTTAGATTTTTCATTACCATTTAGAGATGATAACTATAACTCCCTAGTACATGAGTGACTTGGTTCCACTCACCCTTTTAGGTGCAATCAATTGAATTGGGTTTTATGAAAAATGTAAAAAGTCACAGAAAAACCAATTCACAAAACATGCATCTACATTATCACAAATCCCCAACCATACATAATTTGCCCAGCGGAGTGCCAAGTAAAAGCGTAAATTATACTACTAATTGAATCCTAATTTTAGAATTTTCGTTAGGTATTATGCACGACATAGTTTGTATTTTTAAAAATTTCTCAGTAGAATTAACTACACACACAAAGAGAGCGAGAGAGGATTTGTAGCACGTAGCACAACGGGGCAGGTGCGCGCCCCTGCGTGTCCTGCATATTTTGAGAGAGAGAGAGAGAGAGGGGATTTATAAAATTTTGTTCAATGCATGCATTGGAGTGTTGCTTTGAAAAACAATTAATACGCTCAAAGGATAACTTGTTAATTTTTTTACGCAAAGGATCAGATCTATTATAAAAATTATCAGAAGTACAAAGCATCTCAAACATAACATCGAGATTCCAAAACCACTAAACGACCACTACTGCTGCCAGAATGACCCGCCGACGCTCCGCTGTCGCCGCTCTGCTACCGGAGTCGGCTTGACCTTGTCGATGACTACCGGAAAGTCTTCGTTCACGTGCCCCTAAGAACCAGCGCCCCTGAATATGCAGTCATCGCCGCTGAACCGTTGCATAGATCTGAAACACCTGACACCAAATCTCGCCACATGACGGAAAAGCCTAGCCTCACCGCCCCAAAGAGACGACTGAAATCTATGCCGAAACACCGTCGACTACGTCAAAGGATAACTTGTTAACTTGGCCATATTACAAACGCAAAAATCTTCTGAACTTTCACCACGACCGATACATGTTCGAGGAGTGCAACAAATTATTGGCTACCAGAGATCGGGTGCGTTGGTGTATATATGTCGAATGCATGCATGGCAAGGTGTGCATCCAGTACAGGGTGTGCCCTATAAAAGTGGCCATGCATGCCGCTGCAATGAGAGACCACCACGGATGCACGGCCATGATCAGTCGCGTTCCGGAACCAATCATTCAAGCTACACACTAACACACACAGACACACCATCCATGATTAGAATGAACCATGTACTATTAACCATGCATCCGTGTCTCCGTGATGTGTCCCAAGGATCATGCGCGCTTGGATAGAATAGTGTTTGCTATGGTTCCGTTACCTCTTGTGGGCGGACAGGACCTTAGCAGTAGCTAGACAGAACACACAGCTGTTTGACAGAAGTTCTATGTAGCTTTGTATAAACGAGCTAAGCTAGCTAGGCACAACCAGATGGTCTCTGTTTTTATTGTGTGAATGAATTCTATATGTGGCAGGCAAAACCTGGAAACATCTGTAATTTAAAAGGCAATATATGATCATGTGCAGTGAGAGGTGGGAAATCTGTGGCTTTGTTTTACTTCTGCAAGCTGGGAGTAGCTAACATGCACCACATGTTTTTATGCGCTATTTTTTTTTAAGAAACAAAGTATAAATGCCAACGCTCACAAACACACAATTCACCCATATAAATGCACGCATAGACATTATAGATATTCCGTTAACCTAACTTTACATGTTCCCTCCACTCAGACATGACATGTGTATGTACTGCTTACATACAAGAAGAGTGCTAATTAGCGCATTAAGAACCTAATACCCCGGGTTAACTGAACAACTTATTGACATCATTTAAGGGCAGCGCTAGCAATCAGACTACAGATAATCTGCTTCCTATCAGACTAGTCGTTAGCCGTCCGATCATGTGCATCTTAGCCGTCCGATCTGCTAGTTAAAGCCTGCACTGGATTTGCTGGGTTGGTTTATTAATTAGCGGCTCCGTCGTAACTACGGGGTAGGCCCACGCGAGATTTGCTGGTTGGTCCGTTAATTGACTGCTTCATCGTAACTGTTCCTGCCCAGCACGCAACTACTCTCCGTTATCGTGTTGCTTCCTCCTCCAATTAAGTTCTTGGGAAATAAATTGTGCTTCCATCATCGTATTACAATTGACTTTCTATCTAGAAATTCTTTTGGTACCAATGTGTTTCTGTCGAAAATAAATTTTGCTTCCACCGAAAATGGGATTTGTTTCTGTCAAACAAAAAGTTGCATCCAGTGTTAAGCTTTTTTTAATAATGATGCATAGTTTTGTTTGCATCCACTGGAATCCAATGAACAGAAATTTGTTTACAGCAAACATAAAAATGCTACTGTTTGATTACATATGTTCCCAATAAAATGGAAATTACAATTATTCAGCGTGTGCCTGGACCAGTTCAAGCAAGAACATGTCCCCCGGCTTCTTTTTGGCTGCCTTCACCCTCTCCCCTATTGTAGGCTCTCGCGATGTTCGGCAGACGACGCCGTGAACTGTGCTTCAACTGCTGCATACCACCAAACATAGCCTTCATTGGTATCAACTGCTGCATACCACCAAACATAGCCTCCATTGGAAATAAAACAACCAATCAGTATCTACACCAGCGAAAAAATCAATTGCATACATAAGCTCATGAAAACAGCAACCAACTCAACAGGAAATGGCTTGAAGTAAAACATTATTATGTTTGAAGGCAATAAGAAGTTCGGTTGGAAGCATAGAAGCAAAGGTATTGTATGGCCGAAGCACAAAATATGGCATCTAGATACGGATGCATCTAACACTAAAATATGAATATATACATCCGTATATAGACAAATTTAAGACAAGAATTTTGGGACGGAGGGAGTAGTATGGAAGCATAGATTACATAAACCAACCAATGACTTGAAAATCTTGTTGTCTTAATTTTGTTAGCATATAATGGATGGAGCATGAAAGCATATAGAATGAAATCATGGAAGCATAGACTTGCACACATGAATACAACTATGGAGGGAGTGCCCGAGGAGATGGATCTGCAACGTAAATAAATATGAAACCACTAGATACCGTGACATCCACACTGATTATATACATTACTACTAGAATTATAAACCTAATTATGCAACTTGAAAGGGCTATTGCAAAAAACAAATTCACAGGTGAGGGCATGGATCCTTTGCAACATAACGTGAGAAATATAGAACGTGTGCAAATTTAAATTTGAAAGGCTATCGACAGTATAGAAACAAAAATACTAAATCAAGAAGCACTGTTGTAGGGCCGCAATCCATCAGTACTTAAGAAGCACCACATAGGAGCAAGGAAAAAATAGCGTGCTACAACAAAATAGCGTCGGCCTCAAAATATGCTATTAGAGTGATATATCGCGCTACAGCATGCTATAAGCAAGGCGTTGTACATGGATTTATTTAGCGAGCAAATTCTCAGCATGCTATAGCGTGCTATTAGCAACGCTATAGCGCGCTATTTTTTTCAGGAGACCTGGAAAGGATGGATGCTCTGAAGCAAATTTTGTTAGTGTCACAACATATATGATACTTATTGGAAGCATAGAAATTTTAAAACGCAAAATAGCATGCTTGCACCAAAGATCTGGCTGCGAAAATCGGTGATAAACAAACCAATTTCAGGACACCTGATTGGCAGTTCTGTGTGCAAAGACATGAAATCAACATAGTTATCAATTTAAATAACAATACACTGAAACAAGAACAGATTTGAACTCCAATACTATAGTATCAAATGTTATCTTTCTGGATATGTTTTTCAAGATTGCAAAAGAAACCAAAGCATAGAACAAAATTAAGGATGCACCATGGTTTGGTGGAGTCATACACGCCTACTGTCGGTAAGGTGACAAAGCGCCACTGGTGCAGCGATGGGATGCACACACACATGATGCAATCTAATTTAAATTCAGATGGCTATATACGGGCATGAAATAATTAACAATACTAATGTGAGAAGCACAGTTATAGTGCCGAAATCATTCAGTACATAAGAAGGCACATATCCCCGCAAAAAAAAACATAAGAAGCACATATATGGACCTTGGAAGCACGGAGGCTCTAAAGCAAACTTTTGTCGGTATCAAAGTGGAAGCTTGGAACATTTAAAATGGAAACAAAGTAAGTTTGCGACCAACATGGGTATGCATGTTTTTGTGTTACCAATGTACACAATTCATCATGTCTTAACTTTTGCCAAATGGAAGCAAACGTTTTACTCCACAGAAGCATATATAGTACAATTAAGAAGCAAAGGTAAGTACGAAGCATGGAAAGGGTTCTATGGAAACATAACTAATGTTACTTGGAAACATGAGAATGTGAATGGGAAAATGGAACAAAAAAAATATTGCGGCCAACATGGAGATGCATATTTGTGTGATTGTACACACCAAATTCACATAAGTTGGCTGATGGTTTAGTGGTCAAATCGGCACTGGACACTAAAAATCACACCCAATGTACATATCAATCGATACTCGCACAAAAGATATGTTACAGATCAACTAGCTATGCAGAAATTAGAAGTTATGAAGACGAGGTGAACCAAAACCTTGGTCTGATGACGATGGTGCGGGAGGCGATTCGTGCAAATCCTCCATGCGCGTTGGCCTCGATTCCGAACCAGGACTCCAAAGATGCGAAGATGACCGGAGAAACGTCTTGGCCTCCATACCTACTATTGGTTGACTAGTTATCCTCCACGAAGCCAGGTGAGGCAAGCAACGCCCTTGTGATGGCAGGCGCGGCCACGGCGGTCTAACATCAGGTTGGAGCACCTGAAAAGCGCATCGGATTGTGGAGCGAGGCAGGGGATCCAGACCTGGGTAGCTTCGGCAGAGACATCAGATGAGGATTGCGAGGCCGACGGTGCAGTGTGTGGAAGCAACGCATGGAGGGTGAGCTCAGCAGTGGCGGGGGTCGGACACTGGCGGAGGAGAACTGGCGGCGTGGGATCGGTCGTCCCCTCGTTGGTGAGGTGAGAAGGAGAGAGGAACGGGAAAGTGCGAGATTTGGGGATCGAGATGAGATGGAGGAGGGTGCGTGTTAATCGGGTGACCGGTTTTTTTAGTGAGCTACCGGCCGTGGGATGGTGCGGGGATCAACGGCTAACAACCAGTCTGACGTTTGCTTGTTATCAGACTACAGATTGAAAGTGTTTCCCATCATTTAATCCAATGCGAATTATGCAGAATCTAGTATCGTCAAGCCAAGTAGCCTGGAAGACCAACAAAATTCTTCATTTTCAATAGAAAAATAAGCGGTGATCTACGTCTTGGTTGCAGCCATTACATCTCTCAACACCTATCATGTGCTCAACATGGGATAATTAATCACACTGGCGGCAAGATGGAGACCACTAGAATTATGGATGCTCCTTGGTCTCCTAATACAGATGCAAAAAAGCCCCCAACAACCTTTTGACAGATCTCATTTAGTTCCTAATACGGGATTGTACATTGAACTGGAATCATTAACTTTAGGTGATGCATGTCTGTTTATATGATACCAACACTACGCGAGTGGGAAACGAGGTGAACACGTATATCACTAGGTACAACACCACTAGAGTACTTCCTCTGTTCACTACTATAAGATTCGGATGTATATAGACACATTTTAGTGTGTTTGTTCACTCGTTTCAGTCCGTATGTAGTTCATATAAAATACCGAGAACATCTTATATTTATGAACTGAGGGAGTAGCATTTTCTGAAAATTAATTGTGTTTTATCAGTTCTTTAGAGGAATTGTTTTAACTCTATGTACCAGCAGGGGCAATTAGTCATCTGACTGGAGTGTTAGAAAAAATTACCATGACCACAGTGAGTAGGTGAGTGAATCCTAGGCCATATGACAGAAAATCTTAACCATTAGCAAGTCGTACAACAGTATGTCATGTGTAATCAGCCGGGCGGAGCTAGATGAACAGCCTCCAACAGTTTTGTAGCGACAGCAGCCGACCACCGGGGAATAACCTTAAAAGCAGACTAATCAAAATGGAGGGTATCCAACCGCACTATCGTGTGCCGATGCTTAATGAGAGGAACGTTTTGGGGCAGAGGAAATCTTATCAGCGATCCTTTTGCTGCTCTGCTGCTCGGCACATGAACGAAGTCTAGTCTTTTGGGTACGACCAACCGTCCTTTGGTGCCGTACTCTTTGGCGAAAAGGCGGAAAGTAAGATCGGGTTGGAACAAAGTAGCTGCTCAAAGCTAGTGGTTTTTTTATACAAGGAGGATATATCTAACTACTACTAAATCTTAAATTATACAAAAAAAACTCTATTGGCAAAACCATGAAAATAAAAACATATAAAATGTTAAACAAAATTATCATAATTCACCATAATAACAAGCTTATGTTGTTTACTGACAAGCTAATTCGGTGCATAAAAAAAATCGGTGCATGATCTGGAATGAAACATGAGATTTACGTCATGTATGCAATGTTGAGCATCAATAACTCTAGTCTTCGAGATGATAAAATATGATGATAAGAAAAATAGATACAAATGCAATCAAACGAGGCCATTTGCGGCCAAAGTAGGTGGCAGCCAAACATTTTCAGTAGTAGTTGAACAAAGATATTATGACCAGCTGTTAAAAATTATTTTTCACAAACGAATGGTTGTTATGGAAAAATAAATAAATGATTTTTTTTAGCTATGAGAACAAAATTTTAATGAATAATGAACATTCTGAAACCCTTAATAATTAAAAAATAACAACTGTTTTATTGAATATTTGTTTTGTTGGATACGGCAACTTCATAATCCAGAGTGAACACAATTTTTTTGTGTGTATGTAAGTAAATGAAGGGGAGAAAAGAGGAACGAGAAACAAATATAGGAAAAGAAAGCGGTGGCTAAAGAAAAAAAAATAACAACAGACAACAAGAAGAAAACACATGAAAAAAAGAAATAATACAAAAAGATCAATGATAGAATTTAAAAAAAAAAACTGCCGCGACAAATCATATGTATCTCGAACATCACGAGCTTGTTGTGATATTCGATCAGAAACACTAAAAGGCCAGCCCATATAACCCCCATCATAATAGGGGATTTTCCGCTTACTGTTTGTAGTAATGTTGCATATAGGCAAAGGCAACTTTATTACTAGCAGGGAGCAAAAAAAAATCCACACTTTTATAATAAATGTAAACACAGAAAAATGGTAGAAAAAAGCCACGTATAAAAGAAATAATAATAATATCATATAAGAAAAGCAAATAAATAAATAAGGAATACAATAGAAACAGGAAAAAGAACGAACGAAAAAAGAAGACAAAATGACTATAGCTACTAGGCACCACGACTACTACTGATTTTCCTGCCTAATCTATCTTTTAGAATGACCTGCAATTTTATTCAAACTCGAAAAAAGTACATGTACTACGAAGGAATCCGTATAACTAAGAACTACAATAAAATTTCTCAAAAATATTTTCTCCATGGTATCAATCTTGCCAACACAAAATAGTGATCGGAGTATCAACACCGTCACCCATACACCTACATGAACTCGACTACCTTCATATGTTCAAAATGCTCTTAACTCGCCCATCCAAAGAGGAAGTGAAGTTGTGGAAGTTGAATATAGTTGTGCCGAGATGAACCCCTAGGAGTACATGCCTTCGGACTGATGATATGTTCACAGGAACACCAAAGGACTCCAAGGCCACAATAGATCACACAAACAAAATCAACAGAACACATGAATACAAACTCATCAGACCCATATGAACAAATGTACGAGGTGGTAAACCTAGAATCTGCAAGATACAGAATCTTTGCTTTGTGGCACCGCCCAGTAAGACATCACATTGCAGGAGAATAAACAGAGTACCTTTATTCTCGATGTTTCACACCCTCTGTCCGGATGTTACTGATGAAGACCATAGAAATCACGTTTATTTCATTTTATTTGCGGGGATTTTTTTGATCTATTCATCATCAATCATGACAATACAATAAACACCAGAAATAATAAAAATTACATCCAGATTCTTAGACCACCTAGCAATGACTACAAGCACTAGAGCGAGCCGAAGACGCGCCACTATCATCATCCCTCCCTCGCCGAAGCCGAGCAAAACTTGTTGTGGTAGAAAGTCGAAAAGTCGTCGTGCCAAGGCCCCATAGGACCAGCACCAGAACAACAACCGCCATCGATGAAGAGAAATGTAGATCGAAAGGATCCAACCTAAAGACACACTGACATAAACGAACGAAGACCAGATCCAAGCGGATCCACCAAAGACAAACCACCAACTAAATTATGACCGGAGACACACTTCACACGCCCTCCGATGATGCTAGATGCACCACCAGGATGAGGGCTAGACGGGGAGAACCTTATTCCATCTTCAGGGAGCCGCCGCCGTCTCGTCTTCCCGAGCAGGACACAAACCCTAGAAAACTCAAATAAATATATAAAAACGAAGCCCTCCCGTCGGCAAAGGCCGGGATCCACCGTGCCCCATGGCCCTAAGGCCACAGGAGGTGAGGCAGATCAATGGCACCGCCGACAAGAGGCAAAAACCCTAGCCATCCTGTTCGCTTGGAGGAGAGACGAAGGGATAAGCCAATATTTTGTCTGTAAAAATCACATATATAAAACTTCTGAATACACCTAGGAAGATCCAAGTTCCAAGGTCCCCGTCACCTCGTAGCACGGTCCATGGAGGCGAGAGGACAAACAAAATCCGTGGCATTTGACCTCCCGCAATCCCAGCTTCTCAGGATATCCACTATTTTTACATTTTTAATCACAACTATTTTCGATGATTCCAAAACGAACACATTCAACCAAGCACTAAAAAGGCTGGCCGAGTACGTTTTAAACATGTGTGCAATTCACACAAGGATCATTCGGGTAGACCGGACCATTTAGTGCATAGAGCTGTTGGGAGGGTTGACGCTGACTACTGTAGCGAGCCGACCAATTTTCTTTTTTGTACTTTATAGGTTTCTAGGCGGTTTTCTCTAAAAGTACCAGATGTAGTATAATTTTCTAAAAGAATAAGTAAATTAAATTGTCATTTTAAAAAACTTTTTTGAATATTTTCAAAAGCACTGACATTTTTGAAAAAATATAACATTTATTGAAATTTCAAGAACATATTTCAAAATTTGAGAACATTTTTTGAAACTTTTTTAAAATACTGTACGAAAATACTTTTTTTAATATGTGTTGTTATTTCATTTTCTGAACATTGCGAAAAACATGAACATTTTTAAAATTGCAGGAATATTTTCCTGGAATAACATAAAATCCAAAAAAAATAATCAAAAAACCGCTAGTGAAAACAACAAAAAAAGAACAAATGAACGAAACAATAACCCGGCCCCACAACCTTCCCAAAATCACAATGTACACAGCTAATTGGGTAGGCCCACATCCGCTCACTTCATTCTTGTGCATTTGGTCGACAAACTGTTGAGATGAGCGTTATATAGGAAAAGCCTGCAAAATTCCCACATAACACATAGGGTCGTGCGCACATGGCCCAACCAATTTGTAGTAGGTATTTTTGTCGTTTCATCGGTTGGGCTTCTACGGGTTTTTTATTTCTTGCTTTCTTTTCACTTCTTGTTTTTTTTTCATTTATAACTACATGGCAAACATTTTTTTAATACAAGAGGTATATTTATAATACACAATGAATTTCAAATACATGATTAATGTGGAGGAGAGGAAAGAAGTTGAAAATGTGGGTACAGGGTGGGGGCTAATTGTCAGTGTCGAAGAAGGACAAGACTTAGAGGGGTCATCGTGGACGGCAACATACTAGTAGAGAGAACGACTCGAACAGGCCAGGGCCAAGAGGCGCGCGCGGAATCGCTACCGTCTGCGGGTGGCAAGGGCCAGCGGTTAGGCCAACTCAGGCATGAGGAGGAAGACGATACTCGAGGGAAGAAGACATGTGTGGGGAGGAAGAGGACCCGACTAACTCATAGGTAGCGACTGTGTTTGATTGGAGGCCTCTAAGGCAATGATCTTAGCCCGAGGAAAAAAATTGGATTTGCAAAAAAATGTTCATAAATTTTTTATAATAAAAATGAAACATAAAAAGAAGAAAAAGGAAAAATGAAAAGAAAAAAGAAAACCAAAAAACTCAGTGGGCCCATAGCTTCGTGGTCTCCTGGACCATTCATTGTAGCTCGTCTGCTGCTGCTTATCGGGCCGGCCATCTGGAGCTGCATGCATATCTGCCATGTGGCGCGCAAATTCAGTGGGGCAAACATTTGAAGTCCATGGCTGGGGAAATTATATTTAGAAGTTTGCTCCAGTAGCTATCTTGTGAAGTTACTGTTGATATTGATGGCATTTACTCCTTGTTTATCTGTTGTCCCCAGCCATGGACTTTTCAATGAAATGAATTTTTTCTGCTGGAGTGATATGCTAAAGATGCCTATCTTGTTCGACTTGCAGTTTTGTTGGGGTTTTGCTTTGAGACGCCACCGTATTGAACCGAAGGATCTCGACGATGACGAGTGTCATTGAAGACGTGGAGTTGAAGTTCTCAACCTGGTCTTCCTAGTGCGAAGTGCTGGATGTAGGCTTGTCGGTTTGGCCAATGAGCCTCTTTCCCTGGTGGTTTCCCAAGATGTACACATTCTTGCACTAGCATTTAGGGGCTGTTTGGAATACAGCCGACGAGCGCCCTACCAATTTTTCGGCGTTGACTAGCACGCCGGGCAGCCGTTTGGATTGGAACCAACGTTTCGCGACCACGCCAAAATTTCGGCAGCTTCGTTCAGTTTTTGCGCCTGCAAGTTGGCGGAACCGCGGCGGCGGATTCCTTCGCCAATTTTTTGGCGAGCCCGCTATTGGCGGGGCGGACTAGGGCGTGATCCAAACAGCCCCTTACTGCATTTGCTTGTTGGGACGAATTTCTGTACATTCTTTCTTCTTTTCTGGTAGACATATGTTGGGCTGTGTAAATTTCTATACATTCATGAATGTAATTTTGGAATGAACAAGGCACCTTCTTTTTATGTTGAATAAGTTTGTACTGCCATTGTGCATGTGATTCTTCCCAATGTGTTATGCTGCCAAAATTTCTATCGAAAATTCACCCAGACTTGTCAAAATCTAGGCCCTTTTTTGTGAAGTTTTCAAACTCAAGGGGCATTGTGGTAAATAAATAGGCCCTTTTTGTGAAGCTTTCAAACTCAAGGGGGGTTGTGGTAAATAAATATGCCCTATTCTGTGAAGTTTTCGATCTATTCATCATCAATCATGACAGTACAACAAACACCAGAAATAATAAAAAATACATCCAGATTCTTAGACCACCTAGCAACGACTACAAGCACTAGAGCGAGCCGAAGACGCGCCATTATCATCATCCCCCCCTCGCCGGAGCTGAGCAAAACTTGTTGTAGTAGACAGTCGAAAAGTCGTCGTGCCAAGGCCCCATAGGACCAGCACCAGAACAACAACCGCCGTCGATGAAGAGAAATGTAGATCGAAAGGATCCAACCTGATGACGCTCCCATTTCTCCTTATTAGCCTCATAGACCTTAATTTTCTCAAGAAGGTTTTCATCATTAGAGGGTGGAGGAATAGGAGCTTTTTCTCTAAGTGCGCAGTCAAGGTCCATGATCACAAGGGCATTCAGAATATGCTCCTTCCAGGAAGGAAAATTAGTATCATTGAGATGCCAGGGCCAAGGGACTCGGACTGGCCAGGGCTAAGAGGCCCGCGCCAAATCACTATTGGCTACGGGTGACAAGGGCCAACGATTAGGCTAGCTCTGGCATGAGGAGGAAGACGATAGTCGAGGGAAGAAGACATGTGCGAGGAGGAAGAGGACCCCGACTGACTCATATGTAGCGACCGTGTTTGATTGGATAACAATAAGATAGGATCTTAGCCCGAGGCCTACCAAATCGAAAGTCGGGTGGGGGGAGGGGCTGCTCGGAGTTCTAATTCTCCACTATAGCGAGGGATAGGTGCTAAAATGCCCACCAGTGCCAGCCAATAAGTATGCGTGAAGCTCCTTTACTCCAGAACTAGCATACTCCTTCCCTCCCAAGAAAACCATAATCTCTTGTTCACTTCCCCCCAAAATAGAAAGAAACTGTTAAAATCCAATAGAACCATGCTTAAAAAACACGGGTACTTTGACATGTTCAAATAATGTTAGTAAATAAAAAAATGTCCAAGAATTTAAAAAGATCTTTAAATTTTGTAACAAACCATAATATTTATAAAGTTCATGACTTTCTGAAAACTTCCGCAAAATTTAACCATCTTCACGAATTTTTTAAAATGTTCACAAATTCTATTTTTGTATATTTAAAAAAATTGAATTAAAAAAACATGCATTATTTTTTACATGTTTGAGAATTGTACATAGGTCACGATTATTTTAAAATGTCCAAAAATCTAAAAAAATATCAAGAATTTAGAAAACATTACTCTTGTTTTTAGAAAAATATCATGAACTTTGAAAGTAAATTATCTTAAAAATAATATTCTAAAATTCTAAAATTTTCTTGAATCACAAAATGTTCATGGAATTTTAAAGTTCGTCAAATGGAAAAAAAATTGAAGTTTAAAAATTGTCTGGGAAGTTTTTTTAAAACATTTACAATTATGTAAAATGCTCATGAATTTTTAATGTTCAATGTTTTAAAAATCCAGAAGAAAATAGGTTGGAAAAAGGAAGAGAAGTGAAAAAAAAACAGGAAGCTTGACAAAATCCATTGAAAATCGAGTAAAACGGAATGCGGATACAAAATTAAAACTATACGATAATCGCTTAAACCGGATGGAAGAGAAAAAAAGGATATAGAACTATCGCCAGAAGGTTTAAGATTTGTATAGTTCTATCTTTGAGACGTCCTATTCGGCGCTCTCAGCGCCAATTAGGGCCGTTGGCGCTCAAATGCGTGGCGTAGCGGGCTGGCCCAACAAAATCTAAGGAAACCTTGAAGAACCAAAAGAAAACTGAATGAAAATATATTAAAAAAATGAAATAAAAGAACCAAACCAGTACATGGAGATAAATGTTAGTTCCTGGTTCATACTCATGTATTCCACCAAGTTCTCCTTTGAGAGAGCCCATAGAGAAAGCGAACTAGTGGCTCCTATTTGGCTTGTGCCCTCCTGGCGTGCATGTCCAGCGTATGGACCGTCCCAGCCTGTTTTTCCCCTCTGGTTTTGGGAAGGTTGTAGAAACTTCTCATAACCTATTTTTTAGGTTCTGGAACCTTCTCGTTCTAGAACCTTCTTGTGATCTCTTTTTTAGGTTCTAGAACCTTCTCGTAACCTATTTTTCCTAGTTTTTATTCCTTTATTCCTTTTTGTTTATTTATGTTTTTATTTTCTTGTAATATTTATTTTTCATTTTTTTGTTGATAATGTCAAAAGAGGTTGGGGTAGACCGAACTTGACATGTGAGGAGTCCGTAAAGAGAGATCTGAAGGACTTGAGTATCACCAAAGAACTAGCGGTGGATAGGGGGTGTGTGGAAGCTTGCTATCCATGTACCAGAACCATGAGTCGCAATATCTTATGGCTTTCACCTCTAGCGTACCACAACTTGTTTGGGACTAAAGGCTTTGTTGTTGTTGTGTTTCTTTTTTTTAGAAAATCTTTATAATTCATGAAAATATGTTGAAGTCGTGAACATTTTGGAAATCATGCAATTTTTCAAATTCACGAACATTTTTTTTGAAATCATGAACTTTTTCAAATTCACAAACCTTTTTTTCAAACCGCGAACATCTTTTACAAATTCATGAACATTTTTCGAAATTGCCAATATTTTTTCAAACTTTCGAACATTTTTTTGAATCAGCAAACATTTTTTGAAATTTGGGAACACTTTTTACATTTCAATTTTTTATTTTAGTAAAAAGATTTTTTAATCAGCAGACAAATTTTAAACCGATAAACTTCTTTTGAAATATTGGATTTTATTTTGAATTCATGCACTAATTTAGTTTTTATTAACATTTTTCGAAAATTCATGAACATTTTTTCAAGTTCAATTTTTTTTGGAATAATCAATTTTTTTATTTCCCAAATTATTTTTAGAAATCATGAACATTGTTTGCATATACGAAGATTTGTTTTCGAAATCATGAACAATTTTTGAATCCGTTAACATTTTATGATTTCCCGAACATTTTCATGAGCATATTATGAATTCATCAACATTTTATTATTTCTCAAACATTTGGTTTTAACTTTCGCTATTTTTCTGAAAGTGGGAACTTTCTGAAATCCTGATTTTTTTAATAGAATAAAAGAAAGAAAGTAAAAAGAAAAAAACAGGGACGTCCCAACCCCCACATGAGCCTGCCCAAGAATGGTTGCGGGGGATTTGGGGGGTGGGGGGGGGGGGACGCTTTTCCTCCGCATTTGGTGCGCTAGTCGTCAAATAGGAGGTCCTGAGCAAACTGAGCTAGCAACGGTCGAGCACCTAAACTAATGGGCCGGCCCTATATGCGGCGCCTTTAGGCGAGATAGGCGATATATAGACTACAAGCGAGATATAGCATTCGTGCCTGGGCCATTCATTGTAGCTCATCTGCAGCTGCTAATCAGGCCGGCTATCTGGAGCTTTACAGTACAGTTGTGCTTTTCCTGAAAAGTGAAAAACACATTTCTGCTTCATGGTGAAGCACGACTGTGATTCCGTGTGATGCACATGCTTCCCGAAAAAGTGAAAACTATAATTGTGCTTTCTGAAAAGTGAAAAACATAGTTGTGCTCGCCGAGTAGTGAAAAAACATAAATTGTGCTTTCGGTTTTGTTGTTTCTGTTTTTTCGGTTTCCAGTTTTTTCATTTTTTTGTTTTCACTTTTTTTGTGTTTGGTTTTCTAAAAATGTTCGCCTAAACTTATTAACATGAGATCTAGTTCGAATATCTTGACGCGAGAAACACAACAATGAGAACAGGCATAAAACGTTTTGAAAAAATGAATCCACACAAAAAAAGTACAAGACTTTCTGGTTGCGACAAGTGTCACCACAAGAGGAAATGAAAATAACATTTACAAGGGATACTCCTTAACTAGGTTTTTTTTTTTGTGACTGGAGTTATCCCTTAACTAGTTTTTTTTAGACAAGGATACCCCTTAAACTAGTGATTTTGATTTTAAAAGGGCTGCCTTTTTGTTTTTTAGTAGCAAGAGGGCCGAATATCCATTTTTGAGCCTTGGCGCAAGTGCCCCCCCGGTGAAGGGAAAATTCACAAAAAAAATACTAAATAAATTAAAAAAAAGCCGATTCTTTTCTGCATGGAAGATAATCTGGTGCGTGAGGCGCGCTCCAAATTCAGATTATTTGAGTAAATAGCATAAAACTACTACTTTACAGGCTAGGGTTCCAAAAAACTACCGGTTTTTAATTTTTCTCAGAAACTACCAAATGGGTGGTCGACTGTTTCAAAAAACCCGAAATCTTCGTTATTAAAAAATTAAACAGGTTTATGACAGGTCGGCCCCGCACCTAAACGATCCGTCTATTTGACCGTTTGTTTGACCGTTAACTGACATGTGGGTCCCACATGTCAGTGCCTGCAAACTTTTCCAAAATGCCATCGGGTCCCTGTAAACTTTTCAAAAACGCAATCGGGTCCCTGCAAACTTTTGAAAAAAGCAACGGATCCCTCCCGTGGCCGTGCGCCAGCAGCCGCCGTGAGGGTCGCCGCCAGCAGCCCTCCGCCATCGCCGGCGAGGTTACCGCCGACCGCCGCACTCCAGCCGCCACCCACCGCCACCCGCCGCATGTCCCCTTTCTTCTCCCGCCTCGAAGCTCGCTAGCCGCGGCCATTGATGCCTCGTCCGAGCTCGGCCCGGCACCGCGTCGCCGCGCCCCGCCGGCAGCAGGACTGCACCACCTCCGTCTACTCTCCACACGCCGGCAGCCGTGTTGCGCAGCCGGCTCTCCCTCCTGGCATGGTCCGACCAGCCATGAACGGCGCCAACCTACCTTCCACCTCGACTTGCGCCGCCCGACCAGCCATGAACGGCGCCAACCTACCTTCCACCTCGACTTGCGCTGCCCGACCAGCCATGGTCACACCTGAGGCCGAAGGCTGCAGGCCGAGGCTGGCGGCGAGTTGGGGGAGAAGAGGCCACAGTGAGGAGAAGAGGTTCCAGGGAGAGAGGGCAGTGGTGGAGGCGGAGGAGCGGCCGGCCGACACCGACGAGGTGGAAGGAGGGGCGACCGGCGCTGGTGGAAGGAGAGGCGGCCGACGCTCCATCGACCTCCTGGGAAAGAAGAGAGGCAGGTGGAGTGAAGAGAACGAGGAAGAGAGCTGGCATGTGGACCCCACATGTCAGTTAACAGTCAAATAGACGGCCAAACAATCAATTTTCTTACGTGCGGGTCTCAATTGTCATAATCACGATCAATTGTAAAGCACTGGATGTTTTGGGTTTTTTGAAACAGCCGACCACCCATTTGGTAGTTATTTGAGAAAAATTAAAAACCGGTAGTTGTTTGGAACCCTAGCCTGTAAAGTAGTAGTTTTATGCTATTTACTCAGATTATTTGGACATATGAGTAGCTCTCAGCAAAAAATACAAATTGGGTCAGAACAATACATGAACAGTAAAAAAATTCACAGACCCCGAATTTATCTTTTTTGCCGAGAGCTCCTCAGTTGTCCAAATAATCTGAAATTTGGAGCGCACCTCACGCACCAAATTATCTTCCATGCAAAAAAAAAAATCATTTTTTAAAAATTTTCTATTTTTTTTGAATTTTCTGTTCATCGCGGGTGCAGCTGAGCCTGGGCTCCGAATCGCCTCGTCCCTGGAGAACAGTTTTCTTTTTTTGGTGCGACAGCAGGAGGTTTTTCATGGAGCCGAACAAATAGGCTCATAGCTGCTTATTGGGCCGGCCATGTGGCACGCAAATTCAGTGGCACAAAATTTGAACTCCGCGCGTAGACAGAGTGTGATTGCAAGGCAAGAAACCCGGTGATTGTTCACAGACATTAATCCGATCCTAATTTGCTACGCGCCTTGCAGGTTTGGAACCCTAATAAAAGAGGTGATCGGTGATGTGCGAACCCGAACGAATCTCTACTCCTAATGTCTCAGTTGGTAGTCTCCGTCGGTTAATTTTCGTCCCACCTACCATGGTTTTTTTTCGTCCTCCCTCCCACCTCCCACCTCCCAGCGATTCCCCCCTGAACCGACGAGCGGCAAAAAAAAAACCCGAAGCAAACCACCTAAAGGTGCCTCTACATACTCCCCTCGCAAGCAACAGAACCAGACGAAAAAAAATCTACGAAGAAAAACCAGCGAAAAAAAAACGGGCACGACCCGCACGCACGCATGCACGGTGCCCTCGAGCGACTACCTCTCGCACGCACAACTCGCATTCGTCCCTTCGTCCCTTCGCCGCCGCCCTTCCATCGATCCGCCGCCGATCCCTGCGCTACGTACATCCTTTCGCCGCCGCCCTCCCATCAAGCCGCCTCCGCACTCCCATCAATCCGCCCTCCTCCTTTCGTCCAAGGCTATGAGCTTCCCTCCCCAATCCGATTTGATGGAGAGAGTGCCAGATCCGGCCCGGGAGCCGCCGTAGAGCCTCCACCTGGCAGAGGAGCAGCAGCATCCACCGGCCACACAGCTCGCCTCGCCGCACCGCAAAACATCGAGGGCAGGGGCACCTAGCAGAGGAGCGCGCGGCAAGCTCGTCACCATCCAAGCCCCGGCCCCTTTCTCGCCGGGCCATGGCGGCGGCGGTCGACGGCACCCGGAAGCGCGGGGCGGCGGCCTTCCTGGACGACCCCTTCGAGGTGCTGCAGGCGAAGCGGGGCCGGTGCTCGCCGTCCGCCGCCGCGGCCGCGGTCGCCGACCTCGGCATCAACATGGAGTTCGACCCCGTCGAGGCGCTCCAGTCCGTCTTCCCCGGCGCCGATCCGCAGGTACCCCCGCCGCCGCTCCGTGCCTCTTTCTTTCTTGACCTGCCAAGGTATCCAGGCCCTTCCCCTCGATTTCATAGCAGCATGGCCTACCTAAGGGAGATTTTATAGCACCAAGGCCTACCTGACGGGAGACTATTCACTGCAGAAGTCGGACTCTCTGCGGATCACGATCCCAACTACGCATCCTCCCAACCATGTCATCCCGGGCTTCTCTGTAGCATCTGACCGAGACAACAGGACCAAGAGAGATAATTGACATAAATTTCTCGATCTGACGAAGGTGTTCTATTTTGTGTAATTTAGCTGTGTGGAGTTCGTGCATGATTCTCTTGAGCTCTAGGCAAAAGTTGGTTGGAACAGAGAAGATCTGTTTGTTCTTAGACATTTTTTCAGTTGTTTGTGCAGCTTAGTCATGGTCACGCACATGTCAGTTTTCAGTCAGAGCTAGCGCCATATATTTTCCCAGCTGTAGGAGAGACCACAGTTGAGTTAAGTTCAGGATTAATGCCATTTGTTCTTCAGGTAAGTGTCATGAATTTATCATGATTAGTTGAAAACTTGAAATTCACTTGCATTGGAGCACAACATTGGCGGATGATTTGGCGTGCTTTTCTGCAGTTCAGCTGTGCTTTTCTACAGTTTGGCGGTTCACACGAGATATTTAGATCAAGCAAGTACTGTTAATCGCCTCTTACTTATTCAGATATGCAACTATACGATTTTATTTTTGCCTACATGTTAATCCTAGGAGTTACGTGCTAGCATCATAACTTTGAGTCGTTTGATGCTTATCCAACTAGAATTGGACTGTTAGGTTGTGCTGACTGGAATAATTATTCCATGGCGCGTGCTACTATCAAGCTTCACACTTGCCATCCACAATTTCAAATATGATTTCTTTTGTTCGGTTTTTACTAAGTACGAATGAACAATTTTGCTCTTTCATGTGCCACAGATGTACCTGGAGGTGAAGGGGAAATTTGCGGCAGCCAAAAAATATTTAATAAGGTAAAAAAAGTCTGAGAGGTGTCAATAGCATGTGGTTGTATGTAGTATAGTTCTCTGAATGAACGACTAAAAAATATTTTGTTTGCTGCTATTGCTCCCAGTTATTACTGATTTGTTTTGGAATGAAGAGAACAACGGGGAAGGAGTAATTGGTATATTGGGGTTTCAGAGTGTATTGCTCAAGCTATTCTGGTGGGGGAACTGACGGGAATTAGTGAAAAGTTTTGTCAGGTAATATTCATTTTTCTACTTTCTAGATTATATTTCACCAATATGTTCCCCTGCTTTATTTGGACATCCAAACATTCTGCAAATTCTAATGTAATACAGTGCACCATACCCAACCTCCAAGCTAGCCTTATTATTTGCATCTATGTAATGAATAAGTCGCAGTATTTATTTATCTCAAGGGAAAATGGCATTGCAAAGATTTTTGCTACCTTCTCTCTTGATCTCAGAAGTACCATGTAGTATTGGGCAGCTTCAAAGCTACAAAGTTGTAGTATATTTGTGCTACAGAATATCGAAAGCCATACAGTTTTGGTCTGGGTAGTCTCATAAAGAGATCAAGATACGTGTTCAATGCCTAACACATTCCGTCTTGTTTGTACTATTCTTATAACCCAATGGAAGTTGCATTTTTCCCATCATGTCAGCTAGAAGGGAAAATTTATTTGTAGTTTGAAGTTCCACAACAAAAATGTATATATGCATGCACATTCTTCCACCAAGAGAAGAAAAAACTCAGCATCCATCTTTCGTACATGAGTTGAATGGCTTATACTGAAACTGATCACGGTGTCGCAAGTAAAGCCTAAATATCATAAAAGAACACTGGATTATCTTCTGGAGTATCTTGTAGTGCTCCACATAAAAGAACACAAGTGAAGCTCCTGAAGAATTATACTGATGTCGTGTGCTTTATTTGCAATATTTATATGACTTAAACAAGAACTTATTAGATAATGTGAGTGCATATAAGTAGATTGATCTTGCCTCTTATGTAGTCTGGTAGATTTGGAAAGAAAGGAATTGCAGATTTTGTCTGGACAAAGAGATGAAGCCAGAAAGGTAAATGTATCAAGTTCTACAGAATGTTCGCCTCATATTGGAGGCATTTGAAACAAGCCTTTGCTACTGTCCATCCAAGCTGGGTTCTTGATGTTAATTTCATTTATACGCATAGTAATAAATTTTGCCCCTGGCTTGCTAAGCATACTTTGTTCCTGGCTAGGAATAATTTTCGAACAGTTTTACAAATGGTGAAAAAGAAAGGGTTTTGTTTACTTTTTTTATGACCGTGGACTCATGAGTTCATAACATATAATGTATTATTTGTGTTCATTCCTTTAATGTGGATTATAACATGATGTACCTTTGCATCAACATCGAGGACTACTTTTGGTTCATATTCATGCAACCACTTCTCGATATTGAGATTTTTCACATGTACTGAACTTGTCTTAGTCAGCCCAACTCAGCTGTATGTGTGACATTTATAAGATGACTCCGTAAAATTCATAGAAGACACCGTTCTTTTATTCTGTTCTTCTGTTTCTTCCAGATTTTGCTCTCCTCGCTTATATTTCGATACTGTTAATTTGATTAGATGACTCGGTCGATGATGTTGGGCATGTCCATGGTATCCATTAAAAACTTAAAAAAAGTCTTGCACCGGAATAAAATTAGATAGCACACCACTTATGAGTCGAAACATATGCAAGCCAAGCCGGTACCATAAAATTAGTAGATTAGGTCCATTCCAGCCACTAATTCTTTGTGCCAATGCTAAGTATGTGAAGTTGCACTGACTTTTAGTTACATCTGATGATCTTTCCACAAAAAATGTAGTATAGAGTGTAATATTTACAGTGTGGGGATGTTGGTGGCCAAGAAAGTTTATGCCCTTGTGAAGACATTACTGTGAAGTCCTAAGTTATCCTGTAAAAAGGATTCTTATGATAAGCATGTAAAGCAACTTCTGAACTTTTTTGTAGATATTTAAGTGCCAATACCATCTTTTGGTATAACACAGAAAAATCAAGTTTTGAGGCCAGAGATTTACCTTGCTTTTGCATGTGCATTACTTTAGCTAATCAACCTGCCGTCGAGCTTTTAGTTGAAGTTCACTAAATTTCTTATACCGACATTTCAGGGATAATACGACTGACCCAACTGTTACCGGTGCAATGCTTTTGGGGTCGACCAAAACATTTAAAAATGTTAAATGTGGTTATGTGATAAAATCAAGTATGGAGGAGGAAGAGATCAACACCAGCCGCGGCAACAAAGATGACAGCGTCTCAGTGAGCATGAGCAATGGCACACTCGTGTCTAGTACCTACCAAGATGCTTCCCTGGTCAGACTTCGAGCACTTCCTCCTTGCCGACGCCGCCTTGGCTATTGTTGCTGTCTCCTCGGATAAGCCGTATCAGGTTGGTTCCATTGCACTGCAAATACTACCACTTCTATTGGGCAACTAAATACAACTTGCAAGCATGGGAAAACATGTACACCAGTGTTGTCGGGCGCGCGGAAGCCAATTCCTTGGGTCACCCATTGTTCATCTGCTGCTCTAACCAGTAACCATGCCTTGCTCCCAGTAAATTTGAGCTCGCAGCCATTTAGGTAGCTTCTTGTCATGCTCACATCTAGTAGCAAGAAAAATGAGAAGCTGCTGACCAGAGTGTAATGTCTTAGTGGTAGTGGAGACCACCAAGATATGATGCTCTAATGCAAAATATTATAGGAATATCTACTTTCTTTAACCACTTTTCGTATTTGGTATTTAATCCATCTACATGTACAAACACGAAATGCAGATATTGTTTTGTTGTTGAGAAATTTTATGATGTGCCCAAATGATTACAGACCGTACATTGATAATGATCTAATGGTTAGGATGATGCATCATTTGATAATTCAAGAAAAGGTCATGTCTTTACAGAAATGTTCAATTCCCCTCAGTTTGAACTTGTAAGGTGTACTAATTTTTTAAAAATTCAAACTTACCTAATTTTGACCAAGTTTATAGAATAAAACACAAATATCTACTATAGAGAAACAGTATCATTAGATTCATGATGAAGTACATTTCCATATTTGATTTTTTTAGGGGCTGTTCGGAAAGCCTCCACGCCCTCGCCACGGAGCGGAGCGGACGGAGCGACCTTCTGGCCACTCCGTAGATTATAGTTGCATGCCACTCCGCTCCGGAGCAGAGCTGCGGAGTGGGAGTGAGTCCGAACAGGCCTTTAGTATTGTAGGTGTTAGATGTATTTTGCTACAGATTTGATCAAACATAGGAAACTTTGACTTTTGGAAATTTAATTCACCTTATATTTTGACAGACATGGAGTAGTAATTGCTGGGACCAGATCCATGCACCATCATCTGAAATCCATGTATTCATGAGGTGTGATGTTAATTTTAACAAATCTGCCCATGGACAGAACCTCGATACCATGATTCACAGACCAACCCACATAGAATTTGTGTAGACTGACATTTACACCGAGTTCATCTTGTGGTATGTTCCTGAACTTTTCTGATGACAATGCTCTTATTTGGGATGCCATCAGGCTCCAAACCAAACCAAACCAAACCTGGGAGCACTTTACTTACCAATAAATTAAGATAACTTTTGCATAAGGTTTTGTCGTAGTTCGTTACCAAGATGGGTAGCACTGTATAGTTTCCTAGCAGCAACATTTGGCCAGCTTCTTAGATTTTATCTGCATGAATAGTAGATTTGCTCATTTTGATTTATAACATTGTAAATGTTCACCTCAGCTGCCAGATTAACATAATGGAACGTCGTCAGGTGTATTTGAAGGTTGCCAGTTTAGGTGGGCCAAACAGCCAGTGCGCTGAGGTCAAAATAAGCATGATACCAGTTTGATTCTTTTAGGGGTCACCTACATGGTGAAAGATGCTCGGGCACACATCATTGTTGGGTTTTCCCATGTCATGTCATACTTGGTCTGTAACTGAATCTTGAGAATTCATTGTTATGACTTGATGTACAAACGTGTTATTCATAATGAAAATAATATCATTGTATGTGCTTAAAATATTATGTCATAATTCTGTAAAAAAATGGCATCTTCTACTAGATAAAGAAGTGATAACGGTAAAAAAAAAATCTTTGGGCAGTCTCCATGTGTAGAAGGTTGGAACGTTTAGATATTAGGAAGTGTGCATTAATTCTCCCGATGGAAAATCGCCCAGCTAGGGAATGAGAATAGCGACACGAAATCCAGATTTTTGATGTGTTTGTATTTAAAACAAGATAAGGGCAAGATAATAAAAATTGATGTATGTTTTGATAAAGGTTTAAAGAACTACGGATAACAATGTCTGCACACTATCGATACACACATGCACTCACATACATGGATGGGTATCATCACTATCCTAACCATTCAACTATTGGCTGGTTTCAATAACATTTGGTTTATCAGCCAATAACATATTAATGCGTTTGATAGTATGATTTATGTTAGTTGATTGTAAAAAAAGAGGCGTGTTCTTTTAGACGGCATTGTTCTCGGTTATTTTAGCTTTATGAATTGCATCTTAAATTTTTGTACACGGTCGTTATACTAGTTACCACATTATCACACATTCACACCGCGCCTTTGCAGATTTTCCGTGCAGCATGGCGAGGGGATCTGCTGCCGGCGGCAACAAGGCTGGTGGCGCCAAAGCCTCGATCCAAATCGACTGGACGGCGGCGATCGAGGGGTCTCCATCGTCGACCATCGCGGGCGGCGATGGTTCGGCGAAGAAGGACCCCAAGACGCCGACCTCTGGCGATCCTTCGAGTGCGCAGCCACCGAAGAGCGCCGCCCCGCCCCTGGCTGAGGGTAATTCGTCGAGCAAGCCCCCGCGGCCGGCCAAGGGTAACCCCCGGCAGCCCGCCTGTGGAGGCGGGCGTGCGAAAAAGGAGGCGCCGGCCGCACCGCCTCCTTGTCCTTGGACGGCCAGCTTTGGGGCCAAAACCAATCTGGACACCTTTGGCTGCGATCTCACCGCGGTGGCGGCGAACGCTGACCCCGTCGTTGGCCGCGAGGATGAGATCGACCGCGTGGTGTGCATCCTGTCCCGCAAGTCCAAGAACAGCGCCGTGCTCGTGGGCGCGCCCGGCGTCGGCAAGACGGCCATCGCCGAGGGCCTCGCGCAGCGCATCGCCCGCGGCGAGGTGTCCGGGGTCCTGGCCGGCGCGCGCGTCGTGGAGATCAACGTCGCCGCGATGATCTCCGGCACGAGGGCCCGCGGCACGTTCGAGGAACGGTTCACCGGCCTGATCGCCGAGGTGGAGGCCGGGAAGGTCGTCTTGTTCATCGACGAGATACACACGCTGCTCGGCGCCGGCCGCTTTTCTGGCTGCATGGACGCGTCCAACATGCTGAAGCCGGCGTTGGCGAGGGGCCGTGTCCGGTGCCGCGGCGCCACGACGCACGCGGAGTACCAGCACTACTTTCTCCAGGACAAGGCGTTGGAGCGGCGGTTCCAGAAGGTGCACGTCTCGGAGCCCAGCGAGGAGGAAACCGTAGCCATCCTCCGGCGGCTCAAGGCGGCGTACGAGGAGCACCACGGCATGGAGATCCAGGACGAGGCGCTCGTCGCCGCCGCCAAGCTTTCCGGCCGCTATATCCCAGGTAATTAACCATTAATTGACTATCCAAGCAAACAAATAATGGCATGCGCAAACTTCATCCTAAATGCAACGCTTGATTATTATTTTTTCTGTCTCAGCACGGCATTTCCCGGACAAGGCGATCGATCTTGTTGATGAGGCGTGCGCGACGGCGAGGCTGGTGATGGATCGCCGGAAGAAGCAAGCCACAGGCAACGGCGACAAGCCCTTGGCGCCCAAGGACGAAAACGTCGGACCGGACCACATAGCTCAGGTAAGATAAATAAAGTACCCATCCATTCCCATCCGATTGAAATTTGCACTCCGGTGTCATCTGAAATTCTGAAAAACGGGAGTAGATCGTGAGCAAATGGACAGGAATCCCGGTGACTAGTCTGGGGACTGACGAGAGGAAGCGGCTACTGGAGCAGCCGAAGCGGCTGCACCGACGCGTCATCGACCAGGACGAGGCGGTGAACGTCGTTGCCGACGCCGTGGTGCGGTCGCGATCGGGCCTCGGGGAGCCAAACCAGCCGTCAGGATCATTCCTCTTCCTCGGCCCCACCGGCGTCGGCAAGACGGAGCTCGCCAAGGCCCTCGCCGAGCAGCTCTTCGGCAATGAGAAGCTGCTCGTCCGCATCGACATGTCCGAGTACATGAGCAGCAGCTCTGTCACTCGCGCATCTCCTGGGTACGTATTATATACAGCTTCTTTCTTTGGTACACTACACGCAATCTACGGTTTACATATGGGATGATGGCGTCTTCGTTTGTAGGTCGTATGGGTACGAGAAGGGCGGGCAGCTGACGGAACTGGTGCGGCAGCGACCGTACAGCGTGGTCCTCCTGGATGAGGTGGAGAAGGCCGACGCCTCCGTGCTCAACGTCTTCCTCCAGATCCTCGACGACGGGCGCGTCACCGACGGGCAGGGCCGCACCGTCGACTTCACCAACACCATCATCATCATGACCTCCAACCTCGGGGCGCACCACCTCCTCGCCCGCGCAGCCAAGGACATGGATGCCAACCGCAAGCGCGTGATCGCCGACGTGCAGAGGCACTTCCGTCCCGAGCTCATCAACCGGCTGAGCGAGATGGTCATCTTCCGCCCGCTCTCCGGCGAGCAGCTGCGGAGGGTGGCGAGGATGCAGCTCAAAGGCATCGCCGCGCGCCTCGCCGAGAAGGGCATCGGCCTCGACGTCACGGACGCAACCCTCGACGTGATCTTGTCGCGGTCGAATGACCAGGTGCAGATGTACGGCGCGAGGCCGATCAAACGCTGCCTGCAGAAGAACGTCATGACCAGGATATCCAAGATGGTGGTGCAGGAGGAGGTGGACGACGACTGCTACGTGTCCGTCGATGCCGATGAGGAGAAGAAGGACCTGGTGTTTGTCGTGGACAAGCAGAGTTCCAAGGAGAACGACGACCCGTCGTCCTCTTCCACCAAGAAGAGAAAGAGGCCCCCGGTGAAGCATCTGGTCGTGATTGATGATGACGATGACGAGTGAAGTGTTTTCCGTTTCGGACACAACTGTTTTATTTTTTGGAGTTGAGCCAGACCTGTGTTTTTGGGTCAACTCTGTGTTGCATTTCTTATCTATATCTATGCAGTTTTTTCTTATCTACACACTTTAAAAGGCTACAGAATCAACCAATAATTTTGCTAGATAGTATAATTTTGTCATTTACAGTCAACTTGGGTTGGGTTGTGGTCTATCTTTTCTTTTCATTATTTTGACGAAAAAACAGCCGGTGCTGATTTTTCGAAGATCCTATTTAGCGCCTTAAGCACCAGTTAAGACAATTTCACTACCTGGCACACACCGCTCCTAACACTACGTGACAATTAGGCCAGCCCATCGTAGGTTTTTTTTCAGGGTTTTCTGGTAGTTTTTTCTTAAGATTTTTCCTGGCATAGTTTTTACTTTATTTTCGTTTCCTTTTTATTTCTTTTCTTTTCTTTTTCCTTTTTCTTTCTTTTAAAAATGCGCGAACTTTTACAAATTCAAACTTTTTGTGAAGTAGAGAATTTTTTTATAAATTCGTGAACTTTTTCAAGTTTACGAACTTCTTTTCAAATCATGGACACTTTCATTTTTGTAAAATTTTTCAAATTACGAGATTTTTCAAGTCATGAACTTTTTCAAAATTCATGAACTTTTTGGAAATTGAAACATTTTTCAAATTTCAGATTTTTCCTGGCATAGTTTTTACTTTATTGTCATTTCCTGTTTATTTCTTTTCTTTTATTTTATTTTCCTTTTTATGTTTCTTTTTTATTTTTTCTTTCTTTTAAAAAAGTCGTGAACTTTTTACGGGGGGGGGGGGGGGGGGGGGGGGGGGGGGGGGGGGGGGGGGGGGGGGGGGGGGGGGGGGGGGGGGGGGGGGGGGGGGGGGGGGGGGGGGGGGGGGGGGGGGGGGGGGGGGGGGGGGGGGGGGGGGGGGGGGGGGGGGGGGGGGGGGGGGGGGGGGGGGGGGGGGGGGGGGGGGGGGGGGGGGGGGGGGGGGGGGGGGGGGGGGGGGGGGGGGGGGGGGGGGGGGGGGGGGGGGGGGGGGGGGGGGGGGGGGGGGGGGGGGGGGGGGGGGGGGGGGGGGGGGGGGGGGGGGGGGGGGGGGGGGGGGGGGGGGGGGGGGGGGGGGGGGGGGGGGGGGGGGGGGGGGGGGGGGGGGGGGGGGGGGGGGGGGGGGGGGGGGGGGGGGGGGGGGGGGGAAATGAGCAAACTTTTATTTTCGAACCGATACAGTACCTCATGACACTACAATACTGAAATCACTATAGTACATTCCAAAGGCTACATCGCCTCAACACCACTACAGTACTTCTCAACTGGGTCGTTAAGTCGGGATGCTCTGTGCACGAGGAGGCCGATTTTCCTTAATGAAGGAACATAATACATGTTACAAATTACAGTAGGCGAGAAAATGTCCTGGGTATCAAATTGCTAGTGTTAGTTGTTGGGTTTGATCTGAAGTTGTGATCCATGCTGTTGGGCTTTGCTGTACTGTTGCATTTATAATTGTTCTTTGTTTCCTGAAATGGAACAGTGATTATTGTCTTGTTTACTGGAATATAATATATGGCCCCCTATTGGTGTACTTTATCACTGTTAAGCATGTACCTGTGACATTTGTTCCTTGTTCTTTATTACTCCTACTATTGAGGCTAACTCTAGTGTTAAGCATGTACCTGTGGTCAAAATGACCCCCTATTACCCAGCAAAAAGAAAAAGACCCCCTATTGGTGTAAACTGATCAAAGTTTCTGGAATGTGGCAAGTGGCAACTAGATAATTTTTTCACTGTTTTGTGTGCTGCAGGCTCTGAAGATGGATAACTTTGACGCCAAGTTGTTATCAAACATGAATCTTTTGTTGGCTTCACATGTGTGATGGACAAAGGGCTTATGAGGATGCGACTGAATGCAAAAAGCTATGCCCAAAGTGGGCAAAGGCACACTATGGGCAAGGAGCAGCGCTAATGTTCATGAAGGTGCGACACAAGAGTTTATCCTTTCGTTCATGAGTTTATTCCAGCGAGTCTGTCGGCCTGCGCTGGTGCTCACTCCGACTCTGGCATAGGTAAGCCACTGGTCCTCTCTGCTCTCTCATGCTTTACGTGTTCACGTCAATCGAGCTGTCGTAAATTATGTACTGGTAATCATGCCATGGCAACTTTATAGTGTTTTTGGGCTGTGGTGATGGTCCGTAATGCCAACACATGTGCTTATCGTGACTGTTGTAAATTTTACTGTCACCGTCTTAGTGGACTTAGCCCTCAAGTGCCAACATAGTCTTGACGTCCATGTATTAGTGATATGATTGATTGATTTCCAGGGTTTTTTGTACATGACTGTAAAATTATGCCTATGAAGTGTTGTAGTTTCTTCCATTTCTTCCTAGGTAGACACATCTTGTCGTGAGTCAAGTGTTTTTTTTTTACTCTGAGTTGTGTTCTTTTCTCTGTCTTTGTCCCTTATATATTATTTTGCCAAGACCACCTTTGGTTTCTTTTAGGCCTATAATTTAAGCTTATTATCTATGGAAGTAATTTGGTATTTGGTTTGCACCTTTCGTCCACTCGATCATCTTAAAGTAAGTAGCATCATGTTTCAGTTATCAGTAGGCGGTATAGACTCCAACATGCTAAAATGGCATGGATGATGTGCTTGACAGCACTATATTGACTTGTAACATACATTGCATATGCTACACAGTTTCTGATCAAACTTGTACAAGTCTGCTCCAGTAGCATTCATATTTTATTTTTTGATTCTCTATTTGATTTGTCCTTTATTTATGGGTTGAAGGCCAGTAGGGAGCATTTTGACCGTAGGCACGCGCCCTCTCAGGTGGATGAACAATAGCCCGCGGAGGCTGGAGCGAGGTAGTAGACGGTGGATAGGTGCTCGAACAGAAGTCCGTTGCCTCCGTTTTGTGGTACGCCACATCGCTCCCGATCAACAGGACCAAGTTTTGACCGTAGTCACTCGAACAGAAGGCCGTTCCCTTCGTTTTGTGGTACGCCAGACCCTTCTCGATGAACAGGACCCCATTTCGACCGTACGCGGTCAAACAGAAAGTCGTTTCCTCCGTTCTGCGGTACGCCAGACCTTATTTCGGCTGTTCCGTCCAAGCCGGCTGGCTCCCGATGAACACAACGCATTCCGTTGCCTCCCGATGAACACGACGCAGTTTCTTCATTCCGATCCAGCCGGTTGGCTTCCGATGAACATGACGTTGTTGCTGCCGTCCGTTGTCTCTCCATGTACACGTGCCCTGGCCGTACGTATGCGCGAGTAGGCGTTCGAAACCCCGCCCATATGTACGTATGTGGTCGTATTTTTTGGCATGTGGTTGTACGTACGTGTACACGGTTTAGAAGGGACTGCCTGAACTGCTACGTCGAGGGCTCTACTACTACACGTGCCGCTGCTTGCTCGGTCACGGTTCATCGTTGCAGAGAGACCGATCGACCAGTATGTACGTACATGTTCGCGACCAGACAGACAACGCTACGTACGCTTCGACCGGATGGGTCCCAACTGTCAGGGAGAATAAGGACGCACTTTCTTTCGTGCGAAGATATAGATGATGGGTCCGAGCTGTCAGGGGGAGGATTCATTTTTTGCACGTAATAAGGAGGCACTTCCTTGCATACGAAGATGTAGCTGGTGGGTCCATCTGTCAGCCTCACCGCGTACAGTCCTCTTCCGATGGCTGTCGTTCGTTGACCATGTTGACCACGCCGCGCGGACATCACCCAGGCGGTGGACGACGGCGAGGCCTAGGAAGGGAACGACACGGAGCCAGGGAAGACGAGGCAGGTGGATGCCCACGCGGAGGGGAGTACGAGGGTTCACTGGTTCGGCTGCGGTGAGGCTACCGTCGCCGGAGAATAACATGAGGTGTTGGTGAGTAGAGGAATGACCTGGACGGCGATGGGAGTATGGTGGGCCGGTGAGTCCTGCGCGGCAGCACAGCTGGCCACAGGAGGCGGTATCAGGCGGTTGAAGTAACAATATCCGAGATTGAAGAAGCACGACATCCGTTGGATAGACATCCAACAGCCACTGCTGCTAGAATCGTGTGTTGACTATAAGTTGACAGTCTTGCGTACGCGTCAACTTAGTAGGCCCACAAGTGAGCATCACATGTGTGGCAGAGAACATATAGCCCATTTACGATTTGTAATAATGTACAACTCATTTTTGAATTCTAATGGAATTTACTACAGCCCATTACAGTTTGTTAAAATTACAGTCCATTTTCTAGCCAGGACAACGATTAATAATTTCAACCAACCGCTCAAAACAGAATTCAACAAAATTTTCCACATTTTGATGGGATCCGAAATATTTTTATCCCAAAATTTTGAGTCAGATTAAATACAATTTCAAAATAAATTTGTATTAGATAAAAATCCAACGAAATATTGCGCCCGCAACAAGTAATGAAATTAAAATTTTCAAAGTCCAAAAATAATATTTTTAAACTAATTACCTGTTTGGTGCGTTTTTTTATAATTACATCCCATTTATTATTTCTTAAAACTCATTTTCTTGTTAAGCCTAATGCATCCCTCATAGGAAAGATTTGCAACCCATTTTCAAATATCGTCTGGCCAAACACACGTGACTTCGTCACGGGTATGCCAGAACACAATAATGAGAAAGAAGAACAAAACTGGTAACGAGGATTTCGGTATAGCGAGCGTGGTGATGACTCAGGAGGATACCGATGCATCCCGGTTGTGAAGTATCACGAAGCAAAGGAAACATCACATGATAGCCAAAGGTTCACTCGAATATCATTCGTGTGCTCATAGGGACCAATACGAACGTCCACGGTCCCGTTGACTGTAAATTTCATCTCTCTTTGAGTTATAGGGTTTATTTTCTTCGAGTTATAGGATTTATTTTATTATATCAATTTTATTGGCGGCAAACATATCATATATAATTTACAACAGTAGATTGATCTTGTTGTGCACAAATCATATTCATCGTGATAGAATTTGGGTTTCTACGTTCAGTTTTGAGTTTGTAATGGGGTAACCGGTATATAAAATTCGAGGTACATCAGTTTCCCAAGGTGTGTTGGATAGTGTTGTTAACTTTTTTATGTTGTCGGAGCGCGTGTGAAGGTGTGTCTCCGCCGGATCTCGCGGGATTCGGCTTATGCTTGTCTTCGGTGGATCCGCCTGTATGCGGATCCAGTCTTTGTCCGTCTTCGTTCATGTGTCTACATGTTAGATGCTTTCGATCTACACTTCACCTCATCGGCTGCGGGTGTTGTTTTGGTGCACTGGTCTTGTGGGTCCTTAACACGACGATATCCCGGCTGTCTACTACAACAAGTTTGGGCGGTCTACAGTGAGGGAGGCAGGGTTTTGGTTACCGCTCGAAATTTTGAGATTTACCATGGTTACCGCATATTTCGGTCCCCCTCGATAAATGGGCGTTTCGAGCAAAAAAATTCAATTTTTTGAATTTTTTGAATTCAAACGCTCAATGTATAGTAAAGTATGGCAGCACTTGACAGCACGCGTGTAGACAACGTTCCACTGAGCTAGTTGCTCTTTTATGATAAGTATATGTTCAAGTGCTATCTATATCTATTTTGAAAGAATTTAAAATCAAAATTTAATTATAAATTTCGTTCGAAATTTCGTGGTAACCACGTTTACCGGTCCCCCTCAGTAAAAATGCACTATTCGGTAACCAAACCTTGGGGAGGGGTGATCACGGCGGCACACCTTTGGCTCACTGCAGTGCTTGTAGTCGTCGCTTGGTGGTCGGTCCACGGACATGGATGTAATTTTTGTTATTTCTGTGTTCTTTTGTACTGTCATGACATGAAGAATAGATCAGAAGTTTTCTCGCAAAAATAAATAAAAAAGATCGATATAGATTATAGTGGTTTCCTTGTCTTCATTTTTTTATCGGGTAAAATAATGACTTATCTCAATCAAGCAGACTAGTCACGCCCTTGTCATCGTCCTATTCATCCCCCCGGCACGATATATGCTCACCCCCTTTGTCATCATCCCATGGACGGTGGCGGTTGTGAGCTGCCGTGAATTGAGACGGCTGGGAGAGGAAAAGCATGATGCTCGCCCTGTTCTCGGAAAAGGAAGAAAGAAATTGTGAAGGATTATTCGTTGTTAGTAATTAGCTAGACTGGGAGATGCATTTAGCTAGCCAATATCGAGGGGATGGGAGGGAGTGCATGTACGTACGTCTGTCGCTAGCTAACTACTTCCTCCGTTTCATAATAAAAGAGTATGTTTGACATTAGTGTAGTGTAAAAAATGTTCTTGTATTATGGGATGGAGGGAGTAGTTAGCTAGTCACGCGAGTGCATGCGTTTGTTACGTGTGACATTCGATCATGTGTACGTACATGACAAGGCGGTCGTCGAACATGTTCTTGTCACTGTTTACTACGCACATTTCCATGTTAATTTTATGAGAGAGATATACGTACTACTATAATGGAAGGACCACGTACGACCTCGTTTTGCATGGTACTAGTAGCTAGCAGCAGCAACAACGACAACTTGAGGCAGGCATCTTTGATCATGCATGAACTCTTAACTCAATCTCTGTATAATTAAGATGACTCAAAACTACTCGTTCACATCTAGCGGATTAAGTTTTTTTTTTTTAGCCGAGCTAGCGGATTAAGTTGGTGTACATCAGAATTGAAACCTGCTAGACAAATTCAAGATTTTTCTTCATCGATCAATGCATGACACACACACACACACACACACACACAAATGCGATGACACATCCATGATAAGCTGGTTATGCGTGAGGGAAGAAAGCCACGTATGAGTATGATCGAGTTGTGTCAATCCGCGAGTGTACATTACATGCATAGGTAGCTACTCCATCCGTAAACTAATATAAAAGTGTTTAAATCATTAAGTAGTGATCTAAACGCTCTTACATTAGTTTACAGAGGGAGTACTAGATTTCGTTTAAAGCGCGCGTGGTGCAAGGGAGTACGGCGGCCGGTTTTGGCTGGCGAGCGTGCGTGTGTGCGTGCTTGCTGAAACGGCCGGAGTCGACGCCACGAGCGCGCATGTGCCGTGGCAGGCCGGCGGCGACCCAACTGCATGCTTTGCAGGTCCCGGCCGGCCAGGGAGCTCGTCCATGCATGCATGCGTTTGGAGAAGACGGGAGAGCGAGGTAGCTAGCTAGCGGTGGAGAGATGGCCGGCCGGCCGGCGGCTCAATCGACGTGGGGGGGGGGGGGGGGGGGGGGGGGGGGGGGGGGGGGGGGGGGGGGGGGGGGGGGGGGGGGGGGGGGGGGGGGGGGGGGGGGGGGGGGGGGGGGGGGGGGGGGGGGGGGGGGGGGGGGGGGGGGGGGGGGGGGGGGGGGGGGGGGGGGGGGGGGGGGGGGGGGGGGGGGGGGGGGGGGGGGGGGGGGGGGGGGGGGGGGGGGGGGGGGGGGGGGGGGGGGGGGGGGGGGGGGGGGGGGGGGGGGGGGGGGGGGGGGGGGGGGGGGGGGGGGGGGGGGGGGGGGGGGGGGGGGGGGGGGGGGGGGGGGGGGGGGGGGGGGGGGGGGGGGGGGGGGGGGGGGGGGGGGGGGGGGGGGGGGGGGGGGGGGGGGGGGGGGGGGGGGGGGGGGGGGGGGGGGGGGGGGGGGGGGGGGGGGGGGGGGGGGGGGGGGGGGGGGGGGGGGGGGGGGGGGGGGGGGGGGGGGGGGGGGGGGGGGGGGGGGGGGGGGGGGGGGGGGGGGGGGGGGGGGGGGGGGGGGGGGGGGGGGGGGGGGGGGGGGGGGGGGGGGGGGGGGGGGGGGGGGGGGGGGGGGGGGGGGGGGGGGGGGGGGGGGGGGGGGGGGGGGGGGGGGGGGGGGGGGGGGGGGGGGGGGGGGGGGGGGGGGGGGGGGGGGGGGGGGGGGGGGGGGGGGGGGGGGGGGGGGGGGGGGGGGGGGGGGGGGGGGGGGGGGGGGGGGGGGGGGGGGGGGGGGGGGGGGGGGGGGGGGGGGGGGGGGGGGGGGGGGGGGGGGGGGGGGGGGGGGGGGGGGGGGGGGGGGGGGGGGGGGGGGGGGGGGGGGGGGGGGGGGGGGGGGGGGGGGGGGGGGGGGGGGGGGGGGGGGGGGGGGGGGGGGGGGGGGGGGGGGGGGGGGGGGGGGGGGGGGGGGGGGGGGGGGGGGGGGGGGGGGGGGGGGGGGGGGGGGGGGGGGGGGGGGGGGGGGGGGGGGGGGGGGGGGGGGGGGGGGGGGGGGGGGGGGGGGGGGGGGGGGGGGGGGGGGGGGGGGGGGGGGGGGGGGGGGGGGGGGGGGGGGGGGGGGGGGGGGGGGGGGGGGGGGGGGGGGGGGGGGGGGGGGGGGGGGGGGGGGGGGGGGGGGGGGGGGGGGGGGGGGGGGGGGGGGGGGGCTCTCTGTTCTGAAACAAATTATGTTCCTTTTGGGCCTCTCATGATCCAGGAATCATAGGCTTTCCCTTAAACCCATGCCGGCTAAGTGTTCCTTGAACACATTGGGTGGTAAGCCTTTCGTGAGCGGATCCACAAGCATATCCTTTGTCCTTATATGCTCGAGACTTATAGTGTGATCCTGGATTTTATCTTTCACAACATAATATCTTATCTCTATTGTTTTAGCAGCATTACTCGACTTGTTGTTGTGAGCATAGAATACTGCGGGCTGGTTGTCACAGTACATCTTTAGTGGTTTGTGAATACAATCTACCACTTTCAAGTCGGGTATAAATTTCTTTAACCATATCGCCTGCCCCGTGGCCTCATAACATGCTATGAATTCTGCATACATCGTGGACGATGCAACTATTGACTGTTTGGAGCTTCTCCACGAAATAGCCCCTCCAGCGAGAGTGAACACGTATCCTGACGTGGATTTTCTATCATCTCTATCCCCCATAAAATCTGCGTCTGAATACCCTCTTATCTCTAGGGAATCAGATCTTCTGTATGCTAGCATGAGGTCCTTCGTGCCTTGCGCATAACGCAATGCTTTCTTTACCATCTTTCAGTGCTCTATGCCTGGATTGTCTTGATATCTACCGAGTACCCCGGTGATAAAGGTTAAGTCAGGGCGAGTGCACATTTGTGCATACTGTAAGCTTCCAACAGCCGAAGCATATGGTACTGCTTTCATTTGATCGATCTCGTACTGGTTCTTGGGACATTGGAATTTCCCAAAACTGTCACCCTTGACTATAGGAGTAGGTGTGGCTTTACTTGCATGCATATTACACTTTTTAAGAACCTTTTCTAAATATGCCTTCTGCGATAGTCCTAAAACTCCATTTTTCCTATCTTGGTGAATTTATATGCCGAAAACATATGATGCTTCATCAAGATCCGTTATATCAAAATTTGAGGACAAAAACTTCTTTGTTTCTTGTAGCAGACTAACATCACTGCTAGCAAGCAAGATATCATCCACATACAAGATCAGGAAAATATATTTTCTATTTTTAAACTTTGCATAAATGCAGTTGTCCTCAATATTCTTTTTAAATCTAAAAATTTTAATTGTTTCATTAAACTTTAGATACCACTGTCTAGAGGCTTGCATTAGTCCATAAATGGATTTCTTCAGGCGGCATCCCATATCTTCCTTGCCTTCCATGATAAAACCCTTGAGTTGTTTCATGTAGACATTTTCTTTTAAATCCCCGTTGAGAAATGCCGTCTTTACATCCATTTGATGTAACTCTAAATCAAAATGAGCAACTAATACCATTATGATTCTGAAGGAATCCTTAGATGAGACTGGAGAAAATGCCTCATTGTAATCTATCCCTTCTCTTTGTGTAAATCCTTTTGCTCCAAGTCTTGCTTTATACTTTTCTACATTCCCTTTAGAGTCACACTTAGTTTTGTGGACCCATTTACAGCCTACTGTTTTGGCTCTTTTAGGGATATTTTCTAAGTCCCAAGCATCTTTGGAACTCATTGATTTCATCTCGTCTTCCATTGCCTTCAGCCACTTTGACGAGTGATGGCTTCTCATGGCTTCTTCATATGATGTGGGATCTTTTTCCCTATGAACTATTTTTGTGTTATAAACTTTATAATCAGTAGAAATAGCTGACCTTTTGTGTCTTGTAGACCTTCTAAGGGCCTCAACTTCTGGCACATCTTCTAAAAGTGGCTGCTGCACCTCCCCTTCATGCTCAATGACGGGTTCAGTCGGCTCCTGACGGACAGGTTCCGGATCTTCTCCTTGGAGTTACAATAGGTGTTTGCGCCGCAACCTCAGGGATTGTCGGTGCAGGCACAACAGGTAGTGAAAAAAATGGCTCCTGAATCATCGGATTAGGTGCATGCACCCTCTTCTCCTCAAGATCAATTTTCCGAGCTACCACGCTCCCCCGCATCATTTCGTCCTCTAAGAAGACTGCATGTCTTGTTTCTACAAATTTTGTGTATCTGTCTGAACAGTAGAAACGAAAACCTTTTGATCTATCAGGATAGCCAATGAAGTGGCAATTGACTGTTTTGGGATCTAACTTTACAATATTTGGATTAAACACTTTTGCCTCAGCTGGGCTCCCCCAGACTCTCAAGTGTTGTAGAGAGGATACTCTTCCTGTCCACAGCTCGTACGGTGTTTTGGGCACCGACTTGCTTGGTACTCTATTGAGAATGTGAATGGCGATTTTAAGCGCCTCCATCCATAATCCCAATGGCAAGGTGGAATAACTCATCATACTGCGCACCATATCCATAAGTGTACGGTTACGCCTTTCAGCTACTCCATTTTGCTGAGGCTCGCCCGGCATTGAATACTGGGCCACTATGCTAGTTTCCTGTAAGAACTTTTCAAAAGGTCCAGGGACTTGGCCATATGGAGTGTGCCGACCGTAGTACTCCCCCACGGTCATATCTTACTATCTTTATTCTTTTATCATGCTGATTTTCAACTTCAGCTTTGAATATTTTAAATTTATCCAACGTTTCAGATCTTTCTTTGCTTGGATAAATATAACCATATCGGGAGTAATCATCTGTGAATGTTATGAACGAGTCATAGCCATCCACACTTTTCACCGGAAATGGTCCACAAATGTCGGTGTGAATGATTTCTAGTGTTCCTGTGCTACGATTTGCACCATTTTTGATTTGTTTTACATACTTTCCTTTAATGCAATCTATGCATTGCTCTATGTCTGAGAACTCTAATGGAGGTAGAATTTCATTTTTAACTAGTCTTTCTATTCTCCCCCTCGAAATATGGCCCAAGCGACAGTGCCATAATTTCGATGAGTCATGAGTTCTCTTTCTTTTCTTTTGTTCTTTATTCGACGCGGAAACATGCTCCTTCACATTACACACAGAATAAACTTTTTCACGCAGTGATAATAAATAAAGCTCATTGTGAAGTAAAGCATCACCCATATAAGCATTATTAAACCATATGGCACACTTGCCATGTCCAAAATAACATTCATAATGATCTTTGTCTAAACATGAAACACTAATCAAGTTTCTGTGTCATGAAAGAACATATAAAACATCTCTAAGCAGAAGTTTGAATCCATCAGCTAACTCCAAGGAGATGTCACCGACAACTTCAATTTCTGCTTGAACTCCATTTGCAACTTCAATGCATCTTTCGCTTCTTTGCATAGTTCGTGTCGAATGGAATCCCTGTAATGAATTTGCAACATGAACGGTTGCACCTGAGTTAATCCACCAAGTAGATTTCGAAAACTGTGTATACAAGGATTCATTTACAAAGGAAACAATGTTGTTACCTCTCTCCGCCATTATGGACTTCAGCCAAACAGGGCAGTCTTTCTTGTACTGCCCAGTCTACTTACAATGGAGACATGTGTCTTTGTCCACTGGAAAAGACTTTTGCTGATGCTGATGGTGCGTGGAAGCTTTTCCATGTGGCTTTGAAGGAGAATCTTTGCCACTTTGATTGTAGTTCTTTTTCTTATCATCCCTCACATAGTTCTGAGAACCACCATATGAAGTTTTTAAGTCTTTCCTCTTCTTGCACACACATGGCTATGGTCTTTTCAATGTCCCATTTTCTAGGCGACATGTTGTAGTTGACAACAAAAGTGTCAAACTCTTCTGGCAGTGAAGCCATGACCAGGTGAACAAGGAGTGCAGGCTTGAGCTCCAAATCCTCATCCATGGGTTTAAGCTTAGCTGCCATGTGTGACGACCCCGGCTTAATCGTGCACTAACCATACACGCAAATGCACACGATCAAGCCTAAGGACTCACTTGAAGATATCACAACACAACTCTAAAACATAAATAAAGTCATACAAGCTTTATATTACAAGCCAGGGCCTCGAGGACTCGAATACATAGCTCGATGCATACAATCGTCAGCGGAAGCATTAGATATCTGGGTACAGATATAATACAGAAAGGAGATAGGCCTTCACAGAGGCGGGGCAAAATAAAAGCTACGATCGAAAGGCGTAGGCCTCCTGCCTTGGACCCTCCAATCCTACTCCTGGTCGTCAGTCGGCTCCTCGTAGTAGTAGTACTCGCCGGACGGGTAGTAGTAGTAGTGGTCGTCGACGGGGGCAACTGGCTCCGGGGCTCCGTCGTCTGGTGGCATCAAAAGGAAAAATAGGGAAAAAGAAAATAAAGCAAACGTGAGTACTCATCCGAAGTACTCAGCAAGCAAGGATCTACACTACATATGCAACATTTTCAAAGGGGGCTGTATGTGTGGACTGGGCTGCAGAAAAGCCAGAATAGAGGGGGAAAACCTAGTCCTATCGAAGACTAGCATCTTCAACATCTTCAGCAGTCTTGCAGCATTAGAAGAGTGCAGATTAACATAATGTAAAGTAGTAATAGTGGTGTCATCAACCTCGACCTGAGATCCTTTCTCGACTCCCTGCGAGAAAGCAATCCCAGAGCCGTACTATCCAGTTCTCATCTCAAGTTCTAGTTGTACCGATCGGGATACAACTCCGAGTGTCCGTTACCATAGGACAGGCTATCGATAGAAGTTTCTTCCCTGCAGGGGTGCACCAACTTACCCACCACGCTCGCTTAACTCCGGCCGGACACACTTTACTGGGTCATGCCCGGCCTCGGCAAAGCAACACGCCGCAACCCGACCGAATATTTAACAGAGAGGTCAGCATGCCGGACTAAACCTACGCCCCCAGGGGTCTTGGGCCATCGCCCCGGGAACTCCTGCACGTTGCGTGGGCGGCTGAAAGCAGACCTAGCAACCCCTTATACAAGCGCGGTTGCGTTCCCAGTCCAATCCAGCACGCGCCGCTCAGTCGCTGACGTCCATTAAGCTCCGGCTGAAGTATACGACGCAGAACGCCCATACTATGCCCACGTGATGGTTAGTGCTATCGGGCCAGAGGCCCCTCGGATCAAATATCCAAACCGTTTAGTGGTTTAGGATCATGCGGTAACGAGCAGAGACTCACGAAAGATGTGACCCCGTCGCCCCGTCTCGAGGACTTGCGGCAAGGGCTAGGAATGCCCGGCCACGCCTCGTGTTCAACTCTCGGGTACCCCCCAGGTACACCCGATTCCACATCACTGTGCAATATGCTCGCGCGGGTACCCCTCAGGGCCGACCCGTCTTTAGTAACATGTTTCAGTGCAATGTTATATTATCCATGGTAACTGTGTGTCTAACATCAAGGGAACCCTGAGGTATCACCCTCGACGGAATTCCACCTGATGATAAAGTCAAGGTGAACGGAAGAGGTATCACCCTCGAGGTCCACACTTGAAGTGCTGCACGACGACGTCGTTATCGGGGGTGGTGTAGGAGGATTCACCCTCGCTTACCACGACTGAATAACTAACCTACAAGGTTATCATCAGGAGTGCTGACGAGGTATCACCCTCGGCACTCGATAGTAACCCAGTAGTGTCGGCAACTAAGGGGGAAGTGATGTGCGGCGACGGGTCCTGGTCTTCGATCCTGTGAACGGGTCTTCTGATTCTCCAGCGGGGCAGTCGGGATAAGTGGGGTCTCATATGGTCTCTACCCAATCTATGCTAAGCAGTTTAGGATAGACAGCAGGTAACAAGAACAGGTTACAATAAACAGGCTATGCATCAGAATAGGTAAAGAAGTAGCAGCAGCAATTCTAATGCAAGCATGAGAGAGAATAGAATGGGCGATATCGGAATGCTCAAAATGGGGGTGCTTGCCTGTTTGCTCTGGGGCAAGGGCAAGGTCGTCGGTGGTGTCGTCGGGGACGTAGTCGTACTCCGGAGCGGCGTCTGCCTCTGGAGCTACGTCGGCGTCGGGGTCTACCGAGAGAGATGAGGGGGAAGAAACAGGTAAACACAATGCAAACAAGTGCAACACGGTGCATGCTACACTATGATGCAGTGCAGGGTTGTAAAAGATGCTTCTAAGTCATTATGGTTATTTTAGGACTATCGCGGGATTTATTTATCCGGTGTGTGTGCACTATTCATCTGCCGGTTCGGGCCCGGAGTTATGAGTTCTCCTACGTAGGGGGTTCCGACAGGGAAACAGACGGCACGATCAGTCTCGTCTCGTCGTTCTGAGCAACTTTCATGTTTTAACTTTTTCAATCCGAGCTACGGTTTAAAAGTTAGGGGGGGGGGGGGGGGGGGGGGGGGGGGGGGGGGGGGGGGGGGGGGGGGGGGGGGGGGGGGGGGGGGGGGGGGGGGGGGGGGGGGGGGGGGGGGGGGGGGGGGGGGGGGGGGGGGGGGGGGGGGGGGGGGCACTCCAATTATTTTGATGATGGTTTTATAAATGTTCCTGGATTATTTGCCAATTAATGAACATTTTACCAACAGTGTTTGATCAACTTCATATTTCTCTTTGGAATTTGAGTTGATTTTCATAATTGAATTTGAATTGGATCCTCAACCCATGTGACTTGGCACTGCAAATGGTCATGACTTGGCAAGATTAACAGAGTGTCACAGGGCTTATGAGACATTAGTAATTAGATTTATTTAAAAAAACCTATTTAGTTAATTAAGCACGCGGGCCCACTGGTCAGTGGCTGGGTTGCGCCCAGTCAGCACAGTTGACTGGGTCAACCAGTCAACTGGGGCCCCCAGGGCCCACGGTCGGTGGCACAGGGGTGGGTCCCACCCGTGCCACGTCGGCCGGCCGGCGGCTGGACGCCGGTGAGCCCCAAAACGCGGCGGAGGGCACGGCCAGCGTCGGATTTCATCCACCACGGGCCAAATCGAGCGTGGCGTGGCGTGTTCGAGCGAGGAGGTCATGCCGCATCCAACGCGGGTGGTAGCGCGGTCTGTCTTGGTCGGAAACATCACCGAAGAGCTCGCGCGCGGCGACCGGAGTTCGGGGACAGACAAAATCGCGTCTGCAGCCCGCTATCGAGCGCGTATAGGGGTCGGCCGGGAGCAGTAGCTCACCAGAAGCGTGCTAGCGCTGCTGGTTCAGGCAAAGGAGCTCAGAGGCGAGCGCTACTACGGCAATGGCGGGCGGCGGAGCTCGGCACGTGGACGAGCTAGCTACGGCCGATACGCAGTGCGAGGAGGGAAGGAAGAAAGGGGGAAGGCTCACCGCGCGGTCACGTAAGACCCGTGGGAGCTTAGTAGCAGCAGTGGTGGATGGGGACGACGGCGAGCGCGTCGGGGCAGAGGAAGAAGACGACGTCGATGTGGGTGATGCGGTGGCTCCGAGCTCCAACACTATGCGCCAGTCGAGGTAGCGGTCGATGGCGATCCTCAGAGACAAGGCTGGACGGTGAGAGGGGCACAGCGGCTATGGCTAGGCCGGAGCCATGGCGGCGGTGGTGTTCGGCATGACGGATATGGAGAGGGAGAACGAGGAGGAGGGGAAAAGAGTGGCGGCTAGGGTTCGGGGAACGGGCGAGGAGCTCAGGGCGGAGCATATAGGCGCCAGGGAGCTGCGGGATGCTTGACAGCGAGGCCGGCGGCGAGGTGTCGGTGCGCGCGTGCGACAGCGGGCAGGGGAGGACGACGACCGCGTTGGACTGGGCCGTCTGGCGCTGTAGCACTTGAGCCCAGATGCACAGTGCGTTTCGGCCTTTTCCAATTTTTGTATTTCCTGTTTCACCTTTTCTTTTATTCTTTCTGTTCTGAATTAATTAGGGCACTTATGCATTTTTGTGAAACGTGGAACTTGGTCCAAATATTATTATGCAATAATACCCTTCACCAAAAACTTGTTTGGACAGGTTTGGATTTCATTTGAATTTAATATGATTTTCAATGGATTTAATAATTCTGTTATAGTGCTGTTTCAGGTTGTTTGAGCCATTTATCTCACTCCAATTATTTTGATGATGGTTTTATAAATGTTCCTGGATTATTTGCCAATTAATGAACATTTTACCAACAGTGTTTGATCAACTTCATATTTCTCTTTGGAATTTGAGTTGATTTTCATAATTGAATTTGAATTGGATCCTCAACCCATGTGACTTGGCACTGCAAATGGTCATGACTTGGCAAGATTAACAGAGTGTCACAGGGCTTATTACAAGGGGGTGTTACAAATTCTCCTCCTCTAAAAGAAATTCTTGTCCCGAGAATTTAGGAGGTAGAAGGAAAGAGGTAGGGATATTCTTTCCGAAGATGATCCTCGCGTTCCCAAGTGGCTTCATCTTCAGTGTGGTTCGACCACTGGACTTTCAGGAACTTGGTTGTCTTTTGACGAGTTTGACATTCAGCTTCGTCGAGGATGCGGACGGGATGCTCCTTATATGAAAGATCATCTTGCAACTGGAGCATCTCGTGATCCACTGCTCGGTGCGGAGATTCTTTAAAGCACTTACGTAGTTGCGACACGTGGAAGACGTCGTGGATATGAGAGAATTGCGGTGGCAACTCCAATTTGTAAGCCACCTGTCCACGTCTAGCCACAATGCGGAAGGGACCAATATAGCGAGGAGCTAGCTTGCCCTTGATCCCGAATCGACGGGTGCCCTTCATAGGAGTGACACGAAGATAAGCTTGATCACCTGGCTGATAAGTCAGAACCCATTGTTTGCGATCATAGTTGCTCTTCTGGTGGTCCTGAGCTACCTTGAGATTTTCTTGGACAATTCTGACTTGTTCTTCAGCGTGCTGAATAATGTCCGGCCCAACAAGAGGTCGTTCCCCAGTTTCTGACCAATTCAGAGGGGTTCGACATTTACGTCCATATAAAACTTCAAAGGGGGCCATTTTCAAGCTGGCTTGGTAGCTGTTGTTATAAGATAACTCGGCATACGGGAGAGATCCCTCCCATTTCTTACCGAAGGATATAACACAAGCTCGAAGCATGTCTTCAAGCACTTGATTAACGCGCTCAACTTGGCCTTGGGACTGAGGATGATAAGCTGAACTCCAGGAAATGTGAGTTCCCATGGCTTCTTGGAAACTTTCCCAGAACTTGGAAGTGAATAGACCGCCACGGTCCGAACTAATCTCCTTCGGAATACCATCGAGTGAAACGATTCTGGAGATATAAAGCTCTGCTAACTGACTAGCAGTGATAGTCTCCTTGACTGGTAGAAAGTGTGCAACTTTGGAGAGTTGGTCGACGAGACAAGAATGGCATCGTGACCCTTCTGAGACTTGGGAAGACCAGTAATGAAGTCCATTTGCACCTTATCCCATTTCCATAATGGAATAGGGAGCGGTTGTAGAATTCCAGCAGGCTTCTGATGTTCTGCCTTCATGCGACGGCAAACGTCACATTCAGCTACATAACAAGCAATATCCTGCTTCATCCTAGACCACCAGTACCTTTGTCGAAGATCACGATACATCTTGGTACTACCCGAATGGATAGACAGCGGTGTATCATGGGCCTCCTTCATGACTTTGTCGGTCATCAGCTCGAAGCGGGGTACTACGATGCGGTCTCGGAAATACAAGGTTCCATCTTCAGTAACCGAGAAATCCCTGTACTTGTCGAGGTGAAGCTCTTTCTTCATCGAGTCAATTTTAGCATCCTTGGCTTGCACTTCTCTAACAGTCTTTTTGAGAGTCCAGAGGAGCAAGCACTGGAGCAGAAGTGAGCTTGTCCTTGAGGGTCTGGAAACTCTCCTGACATTTGTCTGTCCACTCAAACTTAATGCCTTTGTGAAGCAGATTAGTCAGGGGCTTGGCAATCTTAGAGAAATTCTCGACGAATCGGCGACAATAACTAGCGAGGCCGAGAAAACTTCTGACTTGTTTGGCATTCTTCGGAGGGGTCCAGTCAAGAATAGCATGAACATGCTCCGGGTTAACGGCAATACCGTCCTTGGAAATGACATGTCCAAGGTAGGCTACTTCAGAAAGCTAGAATTCACACTTAGAGTACTTGGCATACAACTTGTGTTCTCGAAGCCTTTCCAGAACAAGAAGGAGATGTTCGGCATGTTCTTCCTTATTATTTGAATATACTAGAATGTCATCCAGATATACCACGACGAACTTGTCGAGGTAATCCATGAAGATGCAATTCATTAAGCGAGAGAACATAGCGGGTGCATTTGTTAATCCGAAGGACATAACGGTATACTCGTAGGAACCATAACGAGTAATGAATGCAGTCTTCAGAATATCCTCTTCGCGGACACGGATCTGGTGATAACCCAACCTCAAGTCGAGTTTAGAGAACACCAAAGATCCAGCAAGTTGATCATATAAATCATTAATCCGGGGAAGCGGATATTTATTCTGAATGGTTGCCTGGTTGATAGGACGGTAATCTTGAACCAGCCTATTTGTACCATCTTTCTTCTTGACAAAGAGAGAAGGTGCTCCCTAGGGAGAGGAACTAGGGCGGATGAAACCCTTGCTAAGTGACTTGTCAATTTCTTCCTTAAGCTCGATAAGATGGTGCGGAGGCATCTTGTAGGGATGCTTCGCAATAGGAGTGGTGCCAGGCTTCAAGTCGATGACGAACTCGACAGCTCTAGCAGGGGGTATTCCTGGAAGTTCTTCTGGAAAAACATCCTGGAATTCACAGACGACTGGGATGTTCTCGATGCCCTCAAGCGGAGTAGCGTTCAACGCATTCAAGGCATAAATTTGAGCCTCGGCGTTCTGGGTGAGGTGAGCTTGATAATTCACTATCTCATTCGATGGGTGTAGAAGATGTATCACTTTGGTGGCACAATTGATTGAGGCGTAGTGAGCCTTCAACCAATCCATTCCCAGAATAAGGTCAATCTTGGAAGATGGCAAAATAATAGGGTGTGCATGAAAATGCAATCCTTCTATCTCAACAGTGACTTGGGGACTGAATATAGCGGTTCGGCATCGTCCCGCGGGAGTGTTTACTTCTAACGGATGGTGTAGTGTTTCACACTTAACTTCATGCAAGAGTGCAAATTGTTCTGACATGAAAGAATGCGATGCTCCTGAATCAAATAAAACAGATGCAGGTACTGAATTACCGAGAAGTGTACCCATCACATTATCTGGTTGATCCGGAGCTTCAGACATGTTGACTTGATAGTACTGCCCACGACCATAAGAAGGTCTGGCATTGTTGTTGCGCTGCTGAGGAATACCACGGCCAGCAGAAGAAAGATCCAGTTGATGCTGATTCTGCGAGCAGTCTCTGGCACGGTGACCTGGCTGGCCACATTTGAAGCATAGTCCACTGTCAGGACGAGGTGCAGGAGCTCGAGGTGGTGGAGCTCGAAGCGGCTGCCTCGGTGGTGGAGGAGGCAGGCGAGGTGCAGCATAAGCAGGCCTGTATACTGGAGCTGCTGGGCGGTACATGCTCTGTTGAAACCATATGCGGCGCTTCTGAAAAGGCGAGCCCGAAGATGAGCCCGTTTCACAGTTGCGTCTAGGCGCTTCCTTGAGCTTATTCAAACCAGTCTCGACCAAGATAGCCTTATTCACCAAAGTGGCGAAGTCAGGAAAATCTAGGGCGAGCAAAGCTATCTGAATATCATGACGCAGCCGTTCACAAAACTTCTCCTGCCTTCGATCATCAGTAGGAATGTCTTCTTCAGCGTAGCGAGACAAGTCAAGAAACTCACGCTGATAAACTTCCACAGTCTTGTTGCCTTGAACGAGACTACGGAACTCGGCCTTCTTCCGGGCTATAACAGCTTGCGGAATGTACCGTGCACGAAAGGCAATCTTGAATTCTGCCCAGGTGACAACGGTTCCAGGGGGTAGGGTCTGTCGGTGGGTGGCCCACCACTGTGCTGCGGGACCCTTCAGAAGGTATGTCGCGAAGGTGACATAATTATTGGGGGAGACATCAGCAGATTCCATATCATGGAAGATGTCACGCAGCCAGTCGTCGGCATCCAGCGGATTGACTGCGTTGCGGAAGAACGACGGGCTAAGCCGCATATACTCTGGCAGTGTGATGGAAGGTGGCGGCTGGTTGGCATTGGGACGGGGAAACTGATCGACCATCCCTTGAATGAACTGACGGTGCACTTCGAACTGTTGCATCATCGCTGCCATATAGTCAGGCGGTGGTGGAGGTGGTGGATTGTTATCACCCATCCTGCTCAATCCAACAGGGGTAGTTTAGCAGAGTATATGCGAGCATTTAGCAGCGAATATGATGTAACTCAACAATTAAACAGGTAGGATAACAGATGCTTAACAGTAGTTATTCAAAGCATGCAGATCCATACATAGTCGGTTACAATCGGGCAGCATAACGGCGTAAATTCAAAAGCTAGACACACTAGGCGGCACGCAGGCACGCGGTAAGGAAGTACACAACGAGACATAGCAAAGGCTACATCAACGTCGGAGAAAACCATGGAAATGGGGTAACTGCAAGTGCTGACGACAAATACTCGCCTCAGTAGGATCCTGTGCTCCATGTGCACTCTGATGCAGAACCCGGTCTCGAGCTAAAAGAAGAGGGCCACGTGTAGGTATGTGACCTCGCACAGCAGGCCAATCGATCCCTGATGGCATCTCGGTCCTGCGTGGGTAAAGAATGTGCTCCGGATGTATCCCTGCATGAACAGCTGGTAGCAACTGTGTCATAGCCTCGTAGTAGCGTGCTCGAGTGGCGAACAACTCGACAGCAAGAGCCCGAACAGTGCGATCCAGAGCCTGAGTACACTGAATCAGAACTCGCGGATCGTAGCGACGAGACACGTGCGGGGCACAGGTAGCTGTATAGTATCCAGTAGCATCTCTAGCAGGGGCGTACGGAATGTACCAAAACTCAGAGTCATCCAAGGTAGCACTGTGCTCTCCTCGGAGACGTGCGATAGCAGAGTAGGCAACATCATGGACTGCCATCTCAATCGTCACACCGATACCATGAAAATGGTACAGCTCAGTGTCTGAGTCATCCTGCCGATCATAGATACGAACATCAGCATAATACTGCTCCTGGTTGAACTCGCGGTACACCTCATAGACCATGTACTCAGGGTACCATCGGTAGCCAAGTCTGGTCGAGAGGGCGATCAGGACAGCTGGAAAACCAGGGACGCCACGAGCGCAGGTGCGAAGCACAACCTGCGTCGTAGGACGTGGTGGAAACAGACGATCCATCTGAAATTAAGAAATTCAGAATTGTTATTCGATGATGAGAAATATATAACAGGTCTCGGAAGGAAAGGTTAAACAAAACAATGGAAAGGAAAATGATTATCAGACTAATCAGATCAATGACAGGGAAATCGCACAGATATCCAGCTGTCCGGGAGGATGGGAATTACGAGATCCTAAGTGTCGGTGTTAGCAATTTAATAAAACCCGAATAGAAGAGAGAATAGAATCCCAGAGTAAAGACCGAGGAGTAAAAGATGCTAATACCACCCAGTTGGCGACGTGGGCCGGTAAGCCACACAGCCAAGTTAGTAAAATCAGTTTTAGACCACTAGACTCAACTTCGGCCAAGGAATTGGGAAGGGGGACTCCTAAAGGCAGTCGGCTCTGATACCAACCTGTAACGACCCCAGCTTAATCATGCACTAACCATACACGCAAATGCACATGATCAAGCCTAAGGACTCACTTGAAGATATCACAACACAACTCTAAAACATAAATAAAGTCATACAAGCTTTATATTACAAGCCAGGGCCTCGAGGACTCGAATACATAGCTCGATGCATACAATCATCAGCGGAAGCATTAGATATCTGGGTACAGATATAATACAGAAAGGAGATAGGCCGTCATAGAGGCGGGGCAAAATAAAAGCTACGATCGAAAGGCGTAGGCCTCCTGCCTTGGACCCTCCAATCCCACTTCTGGTCGTCAGTCGGCTCCTCGTAGTAGTAGTACTCGACGGACGGGTAGTAGTAGTGGTGGTCGTCGACGGGGGCTACTGGCTCCGGGGCTCTGTCGTCTGGTGGCATCAAAAGGAAAAATAGGGAAAAAGAAAATAAAGCAAACGTGAGTACTCATCCGAAGTACTCAGCAAGCAAGGATCTACACTACATATGCAACATTTTCAAAGGGGGCTATATGTGTGGACTGGGCTGCAAAAAAGCAAGAATAGAGGGGGAAAACCTAGTCCTATCGAAGACTAGCATCTTCAACATCTTCAGCAGTCTTGCAGCAGTAGAAGAGTGCAGATTAACATATTGTAAAGTAGTAATAGTGGTGTCATCAACCTCGACCTGAGATCCTTTCTCGACGGGGGGGGGGGGGGGGGGGGGGGGGGGGGGGGGGGGGGGGGGGGGGGGGGGGGGGGGGGGGGGGGGGGGGGGGGGGGGGGGGGGGGGGGGGGGGGGGGGGGGGGGGGGGGGGGGGGGGGGGGGGGGGGGGGGGGGGGGGGGGGGGGGGGGGGGGGGGGGGGGGGGGGGGGGGGGGGGGGGGGGGGGGGGGGGGGGGGGGGGGGGGGGGGGGGGGGGGGGGGGGGGGGGGGGGGGGGGGGGGGGGGGGGGGGGGGGGGGGGGGGGGGGGGGGGGGGGGGGGGGGGGGGGGGGGGGGGGGGGGGGGGGGGGGGGGGGGGGGGGGGGGGGGGGGGGGGGGGGGGGGGGGGGGGGGGGGGGGGGGGGGGGGGGGGGGGGGGGGGGGGGGGGGGGGGGGGGGGGGGGGGGGGGGGGGGGGGGGGGGGGGGGGGGGGGGGGGGGGGGGGGGGGGGGGGGGGGGGGGGGGGGGGGGGGGGGGGGGGGGGGGGGGGGGGGGGGGGGGGGGGGGGGGGGGGGGGGGGGGGGGGGGGGGGGGGGGGGGGGGGGGGGGGGGGGGGGGGGGGGGGGGGGGGGGGGGGGGGGGGGGGGGGGGGGGGGGGGGGGGGGGGGGGGGGGGGGGGGGGGGGGGGGGGGGGGGGGGGGGGGGGGGGGGGGGGGGGGGGGGGGGGGGGGGGGGGGGGGGGGGGGGGGGGGGGGGGGGGGGGGGGGGGGGGGGGGGGGGGGGGGGGGGGGGGGGGGGGGGGGGGGGGGGGGGGGGGGGGGGGGGGGGGGGGGGGGGGGGGGGGGGGGGGGGGGGGGGGGGGGGGGGGGGGGGGGGGGGGGGGGGGGGGGGGGGGGGGGGGGGGGGGGGGGGGGGGGGGGGGGGGGGGGGGGGGGGGGGGGGGGGGGGGGGGGGGGGGGGGGGGGGGGGGGGGGGGGGGGGGGGGGGGGGGGGGGGGGGGGGGGGGGGGGGGGGGGGGGGGGGGGGGGGGGGGGGGGGGGGGGGGGGGGGGGGGGGGGGGGGGGGGGGGGGGGGGGGGGGGGGGGGGGGGGGGGGGGGGGGGGGGGGGGGGGGGGGGGGGGGGGGGGGGGGGGGGGGGGGGGGGGGGGGGGGGGGGGGGGGGGGGGGGGGGGGGGGGGGGGGGGGGGGGGGGGGGGGGGGGGGGGGGGGGGGGGGGGGGGGGGGGGGGGGGGGGGGGGGGGGGGGGGGGGGGGGGGGGGGGGGGGGGGGGGGGGGGGGGGGGGGGGGGGGGGGGGGGGGGGGGGGGGGGGGGGGGGGGGGGGGGGGGGGGGGGGGGGGGGGGGGGGGGGGGGGGGGGGGGGGGGGGGGGGGGGGGGGGGGGGGGGGGGGGGGGGGGGGGGGGGGGGGGGGGGGGGGGGGGGGGGGGGGGGGGGGGGGGGGGGGGGGGGGGGGGGGGGGGGGGGGGGGGGGGGGGGGGGGGGGGGGGGGGGGGGGGGGGGGGGGGGGGGGGGGGGGGGGGGGGGGGGGGGGGGGGGGGGGGGGGGGGGGGGGGGGGGGGGGGGGGGGGGGGGGGGGGGGGGGGGGGGGGGGGGGGGGGGGGGGGGGGGGGGGGGGGGGGGGGGGGGGGGGGGGGGGGGGGGGGGGGGGGGGGGGGGGGGGGGGGGGGGGGGGGGGGGGGGGGGGGGGGGGGGGGGGGGGGGGGGGGGGGGGGGGGGGGGGGGGGGGGGGGGGGGGGGGGGGGGGGGGGGGGGGGGGGGGGGGGGGGGGGGGGGGGGGGGGGGGGGGGGGGGGGGGGGGGGGGGGGGGGGGGGGGGGGGGGGGGGGGGGGGGGGGGGGGGGGGGGGGGGGGGGGGGGGGGGGGGGGGGGGGGGGGGGGGGGGGGGGGGGGGGGGGGGGGGGGGGGGGGGGGGGGGGGGGGGGGGGGGGGGGGGGGGGGGGGGGGGGGGGGGGGGGGGGGGGGGGGGGGGGGGGGGGGGGGGGGGGGGGGGGGGGGGGGGGGGGGGGGGGGGGGGGGGGGGGGGGGGGGGGGGGGGGGGGGGGGGGGGGGGGGGGGGGGGGGGGGGGGGGGGGGGGGGGGGGGGGGGGGGGGGGGGGGGGGGGGGGGGGGGGGGGGGGGGGGGGGGGGGGGGGGGGGGGGGGGGGGGGGGGGGGGGGGGGGGGGGGGGGGGGGGGGGGGGGGGGGGGGGGGGGGGGGGGGGGGGGGGGGGGGGGGGGGGGGGGGGGGGGGGGGGGGGGGGGGGGGGGGGGGGGGGGGGGGGGGGGGGGGGGGGGGGGGGGGGGGGGGGGGGGGGGGGGGGGGGGGGGGGGGGGGGGGGGGGGGGGGGGGGGGGGGGGGGGGGGGGGGGGGGGGGGGGGGGGGGGGGGGGGGGGGGGGGGGGGGGGGGGGGGGGGGGGGGGGGGGGGGGGGGGGGGGGGGGGGGGGGGGGGGGGGGGGGGGGGGGGGGGGGGGGGGGGGGGGGGGGGGGGGGGGGGGGGGGGGGGGGGGGGGGGGGGGGGGGGGGGGGGGGGGGGGGGGGGGGGGGGGGGGGGGGGGGGGGGGGGGGGGGGGGGGGGGGGGGGGGGGGGGGGGGGGGGGGGGGGGGGGGGGGGGGGGGGGGGGGGGGGGGGGGGGGGGGGGGGGGGGGGGGGGGGGGGGGGGGGGGGGGGGGGGGGGGGGGGGGGGGGGGGGGGGGGGGGGGGGGGGGGGGGGGGGGGGGGGGGGGGGGGGGGGGGGGGGGGGGGGGGGGGGGGGGGGGGGGGGGGGGGGGGGGGGGGGGGGGGGGGGGGGGGGGGGGGGGGGGGGGGGGGGGGGGGGGGGGGGGGGGGGGGGGGGGGGGGGGGGGGGGGGGGGGGGGGGGGGGGGGGGGGGGGGGGGGGGGGGGGGGGGGGGGGGGGGGGGGGGGGGGGGGGGGGGGGGGGGGGGGGGGGGGGGGGGGGGGGGGGGGGGGGGGGGGGGGGGGGGGGGGGGGGGGGGGGGGGGGGGGGGGGGGGGGGGGGGGGGGGGGGGGGGGGGGGGGGGGGGGGGGGGGGGGGGGGGGGGGGGGGGGGGGGGGGGGGGGGGGGGGGGGGGGGGGGGGGGGGGGGGGGGGGGGGGGGGGGGGGGGGGGGGGGGGGGGGGGGGGGGGGGGGGGGGGGGGGGGGGGGGGGGGGGGGGGGGGGGGGGGGGGGGGGGGGGGGGGGGGGGGGGGGGGGGGGGGGGGGGGGGGGGGGGGGGGGGGGGGGGGGGGGGGGGGGGGGGGGGGGGGGGGGGGGGGGGGGGGGGGGGGGGGGGGGGGGGGGGGGGGGGGGGGGGGGGGGGGGGGGGGGGGGGGGGGGGGGGGGGGGGGGGGGGGGGGGGGGGGGGGGGGGGGGGGGGGGGGGGGGGGGGGGGGGGGGGGGGGGGGGGGGGGGGGGGGGGGGGGGGGGGGGCCTTGGAAGTGGAAGGGTGCGCGGTAGTGCCGGGTTTCTTCTTGGGTGCCATGGATGAAGACGATTTGATCAGCCGCCGGCAGGAATCTCAGTAAGAGTTGGGCTCGTGCCATGGCTTCCATGGCTGAGCTTGGTGCAGCTGTTGAGGCCAATCGCGATGTCGGGGGGGGGGGGGGGGGGGGGGGGGGAGCCCCTTGTGGTTCGGCAGGGGGGAGATCACGTTGCACAAAGAGCAGAAGCGATGGAAAACAACACGACGGTGGTGACATTGGTGGTTTTTACCCAGGTTTGGGCCGCTGGATAGCGTAAAACCCTACTCCTGCTTTGGTGGATTAAATGGAAGAACACAATGAGCACGCAGCGCCCCGGGGAGAGCAGCTAAATGCATACAAGTGCGTGAGGGTCCGAATCCTTTGGTAGGTCCCCTTGGACCTCCTTTTATAGCTTAAGGGGTAACCACAATGGCAAAATAGTCTTTATCTACTAATTAGATAGCTAACAGTGCTATCATACCAAACTCTGGCAGTTAGGACAAAGTGCATTAAATGCACTGCTAGGTGTCATGCTGAGGGCGAAACCCGGCAGGCCTGCCGAGCCGCTTAATCATCTCCTGCTTATCATCTTGACACGCCTCTGGACGGGTGTCACTTGGATAAATCTTATCTTCCAACGGGCCGCCACGTGCTCAGTAGAGGCCACTTAATCACTTGGGGGCTCGACACCGCACTGATAAGTGACTTGCGTCACTGTGCGGTGGAGCGGTGGTGCTTTGGCGGGGATTCCCGCCCCTGGCGGACCCGGCAAGCTTACCAGGGAAATCTTGGACTTTCCCCGTGTAACACCCCCTTGTAATAAGTTCAGTGACACTCTGTCAAACTTGCCAAGTCATGATCATTTGCAGTGCCAAGTCATATGGGTTATGATCCAATTAAAATTCAATTCTGAAAATCAACTCAAATTCAAAAGTGCAAAATAAATTTGCTCAAACACTGATGGGTAAATGTTCATTAAATGGTAAATAATCCAGGAACATTTATAAAACCATCATCAAAATATTTGGAGTTGGATGGATAGCTCAAACAATTTGAAACAGCACCAAAACAGAATATTTAAATCCAATTAAAATCATTTCTAAATCAAATGGATTCCCAATCTGTCCAAACCAGTTTTTGGTGAAGGATAATATTGCCTTGCAATATTTGGGATACCTCTTACATTTTACAAAAATGCACAAGAGGCTTAACTATTATAAAACAGAAATGAAATACAGAAAAGAAAAGAAACAGAAAAGAGAAAAGGGCAAAGAGGCCTAAAGATCTACTGTGCACTTAAGCCTGCGCTACAGTGCCTGGCCCAGCCCAACAGCCGGGTCGTCTCCCTCCTCGCGCACGCGTCAGCGCGCGCGCGCATCCGACCGACGCTCGTCATTGTGTCGATGATCCTGCGGTTCCCCGGCGCCCCTAAGTGCGCGCCCGAGCCCCTCGCTCTCACCCCAAACCCTAGCGCCCCCAGTTTCCCTCATCCTCGCTCCCTCTCTCAGATCCGCGCGAGGCCGAGCGCCACCGCCGCCGCGCCTCTGCTTTGTCGCGGCCACCGGCAGCTCCGTGCCCATCGACCCTGTCTGCAAGCTTCGCCGTGGTCGGCTCCTTCACCTGGTGCACCTAGCTGGAGCTGGGAGGACCTGCAGAGCCGGATCCTTCCCGTCCCCTTCCGCTTCGACCACCGGCGAATTCCGGCGGCCTCGACCACCTCGGCAGCTACAAAACCTTCACGGGCCTTTCCTGAGCCGCTAGGTGAGCACCGCCATGGATCCCCTTTGTCTCCTCCCCGTTTCGCCGCTACTGGCGCTGCTGCCGACGAGGGCCGTACCGTGCTTCGCCGTGAAGCTCGTCGACGTTGTCCTAGTTACTGTCGTGGCTGTCCGAGCACGCAGACAGGCTCAGCTCCTCCCCACGAGCCCAACGCGCGCACGCGCGTGCCTCCTCGAGCCCTGCCTCGCCGATTCCATCGCCACCCGAAAGGCTCCGCCGCTGACCTCGTCGCCGGCAGCGATTCTGACCTCCCTGGGGCCAACCAACCCCACCGTTCGACGCGGCGTCGTCTACACTTTCGAATGCGACCGGCCCCGTCTCTTTTGGTGGTCTGTAGACGAGATCCGGCGGGTCCCGTGCGTCGCCGCCGTGTTTCCTGGTCGCCGGCGTCATTCCGGCGACGGCGCCGACGTGGCACAGGCGGGCCCCGCCCCTGTGACACTGCCGCTGGGCCCCGCAGGCCCCAGTTGACCCAGTTGGCTGGGTCAACTGCTGACTGGGCGCCCTGACCCACTGACAGGCGGGCCCCTTCGCAATTAGATAATTAAAACATGTTAAAAATTAAAAGTTAATCAGTTCTACTAATTGTCTCACTGACAGAACGGGCCCACCTCCTAATTAACTCTGTTAATTAAATTAATACACTGTTAGTCTAAACAGAGACTGACATGTGGGTCCCACTGGACCCACATGTCAGGTTTGACCTGTACAGCCGCAGTTGACCTGCTGATGTTAGCCTGACATCATGCTGACATCATAATTCATTTTCTGTTAAATAAATAAGTCCAGAATTCAAATAAACTTTGAAAATCCATAACTTTTAAACCGTAGCTCAGATAGAAAAAGTTAAAACATGAAAGTTGCTCAGAACGACGAGCCCAGTCTGATCGTGCCGTCTGTTTCTTTGCCGGAACCCCCTACATAGAAGAACTCGTAACCCCGAGCCCGATTCCGGCAGATGAATAGTGCACAGGCACCAGATATTAAATCCCGCGATAACCCTAAAATAACCGTAATGACTTAGATGCATCTTTAGACAACCCTGCACTGCATCATAGCGTAGCATGCACCGTGTTGCACTTGATTGCATTATGTTTACCTGTTTCTTCCCCCTCTTCCTTCTCGGTAGACCCCGACGCAGAAGTAGCTCCCGAGGCAGACGCAGCTCCGGAGTTCGACTACGTCCTCGACGACACCACCGACGATCTTGCCCTTGCCCCAGAGCAGACAGGCAAGCACCCCCATTTTTAGCATTCCGATATCGCCCATTCTCTTCTCTCTCATGCTTGCATTAGAATCATTGCTGCTACTGCTTTACCTATTCTGATGCATAGCCTGTCATTTGTAACCTGCTTTGTTACCTACTGCTTATCCTAAACTGCTTAGAATAGGTTGGGTAGAGACCATATGAGACCCCTCTTATCCCGACTGCCCTGCTGGAGTATCGAAAGACCCGTACATCGGGATCGAAGACCAAGGACTTGTCACTGCACATCACTTCCCCCTAGATGCTCGACACCACTGGGTTACTATTGAGTGCCGAGGGTGATACCTCGTCAGCACTTCGATGATAACCTTGTGGGTTAGTTACTCGGACGTGGTAAGCGAGGGTGAATCCTCCTACACCACCCCCGATAACGACGTCATTGTGCAACACTTCATCAGGTGGAATTCCATTGAGGGTGATACCTCAGGGTTCCCTTGATGCCAGACACACAGTTACTATTGATGTTATGCCTTGCACGGAGACATGTTACTAAAGACGGGTCGGCCCTGAGGGGTACCCGCGTGAGCATATTGCGAAGTGATGTGGGATCGGGTGTACCTGGAGGGTACCCGAGAGTTGAACACGAGGCGTGGCCGGGCCTTCCTAGCCCTTGCCGCAAGTTCTCGAGACGGGGCGACGGGGTCACATCTTTCGTGAGTCTCTGCTCGTTACCGCGTGATCCAAAACCACTAAACGGTTTGGGATATTTGATCCGAGGGGCCTTTGGCCCGATGGCACTAACCATCACGCGGGCATAGTATGGGCGTTCTGCGTCGTATACTTCAGCCGGAGCTTAATGGACGTCAGCGACTGAGCGGCGCGCGCTGGATTGGACTGGGAACGCAACCGCGCTTGTATTAAGGGGTTGCTAGGTCTGCTTTTAGCCGCCCACGCAACATGCAGGAGTTCCCGGGGCGATGGCCCAAGACCCCTGGGGGCATAGGTTTAGTCCGGCGTGCTGACCTCTCTGTTAAGTATTCGGTCGGGTTGCGGCGTGTTGCTTAGCCGAGGCCGGGCATGACCCAGTAAAGTGTGTCCGGCCGGAGTTAAGCGAGCGTGGTGGGTAAGTTGGTGCACCCCTGCAGGGAAGAAACTTCTATCGATAGCCTGTCCTACGATAACGGACACTCGGAGTTGTATCCCGATCGGTACAACTAGAACTTGAGATGAGAACTGGATAGTACGGCTCTGGGATTGCTTTCTCGCAGGGAGTCGAGAAAGGATCTCAGGTCGAGGTTGATGATATCATTACTATTACTACTTTACATTTTGTATTCTGCTCTCTTCTCATGCTGCAAGACCGAAGAAGAGGCTGAAGATGCTAGTCTTCGATAGGACTAGGCTATCCCCCTCTATTCTGGCATTTCTGCAGCCCAGTCCACATATACCGCCCCCTTTGAAAATGTTGCATATGTAGTGTAGATCCTTGCTTGCTGAGTACTTCGGATGAGTACTCATGTTTGCTTTATTTTCTTTTTCCTCCATATTCATTTGATGCCACCAGACGACGGAGCCCCTGAGCCAGCTGCCCCAGTCGACGACCACGGCTACTACTACTACCCGTCCGGCGACTACTACTACTACGAGGAGCCGACTGACGACCAGGAGTAGGATTGCAGGGCCCAAGGCAGGAGGCCTACGCCTTTCGATCGTAGCTTTTATTTTACCCCGCCTCTGTGAAGGTCTAGCTCTCTCTCTGTGTTATATCTGTACTCAGATATCTAATGCTTCCGCTGACGCTTGTATGCATCGAGCTATGTATTCGAGCCCTCGAGGCCCTGGCTTGTAATATAAAGCTTGTATGACTTTATTTATGTTTTAGAGTTGTGTTGTGATATCGTCAAGTGAGTCCTTAGGCTTGATCGTGCGCATTTGTGTGTACGGTTAGTGCACGATTAAGCCGGGGTCGTCACACCCCGGGGGTGGCCTCGACCTGGCCAGGCTCTCCTGCCCGGCAAGGGAGGCCATCCCAAGGTGATATTCTTCTATCTTGCTTATCTTGGTCATCTCGATCCGCTCTTTGATCTCACTAAGAGCTGCTTCTCTGGCTTGGCCTTGGTTTGTAGTGTTGATGTTGAACAGATGATGCCAGCGCGCCTGTGTGTAAGTCTGGGCAACGAACGTGAATGTTTGTTGCACCGACATCTCCCAATTCAAGACAAGATTAGTTTGTTCACATCTCAGCAAAACTCGATCAAGGTTGCTTAAGCAATCATCAAAAGAAGTTCCATAAACAAAAAAATCATCCATGAAAACCTCAACAATATTTTCACAAAAATCAGAGAATATAGCAGTCATACATCTTTGAAAGGTAGCAGGTGCATTGCATAAACCAAAAGGCATTCATCTATAAGCATAAGCTCTAAAAGGGCATGTAAAAGTGATATTCTGTTGATCAGGTTGTGATACGGGTATTTGAGAGAAACCAGAATATCCATCAAGAAAACAAAAGTGTGTGTGCTTAGATAATCTTTCTAACATTTGATCAATAAAAGGTAAAGGGTAATGATCCTTTCTAGTAGCTTTGTTTAATTTTCTAAAATTAATTACCATTCTATAACCAATCACAATTCTTTGTGGGATAAGCTCAATTTTATCATTAGGAACAATAGTAATACCTCCTTTCTTAGGAACGCAATGAACAGGACTTACCCATCTACTATCAGCTATAGGATAAATTGTACCTCCTTCCAGAAGCTTTAATATTTCAGTTCTTACCACTTCCTTCATCTTAGGGTTCAGTCGTCGCTGATGATCAACAACTGGTTTAGCATCGGGTTCCATATTAATCTTGTGCTGACAGAGAGTGGGACTAATGGCCTTAAGATCATCAAGACTATATTCAATAGCAGCTCGATGCTTCCTCAGAGTTTTTAATAATCTTTTCTCTTCATGCTTGATATGTCTCCAATGTATCTATAATTTTTTATTGTTCCATGCTGTTATATTATCATTCTTGGATGTTTTACAATCATTTTATAGCAACTTTATATCATTTTTTGGGACTAACCTATTGACATAGTGCCCAGTGCCAGTTGCTGTTGTTTGCTTGTTTTTTTACTTCGCAGAATATCAGTACCAAACGGAGTCCAAATGCAACAAAGCTTTTTGGAGATTTTTTTGGACCCAGAGACACCTTGGTGCCAAGAAAGCACCAGAGGGGATCCCCGTGGGGACCACAAGACATCTGGGCGTGCCCCGATGGGTTGTGGGCCCCGTAGAGGTCTCCTGCACCTACTCTTCGCCCTATAAATTCCCAAATATTCTAGAAACCCTAGGGGAGTCGATGAAACACAATTCCAGCCGCCGCAAGTTCCAGAACCACGAGATCCAATCTAACACCATCACGGAGGGGGTTCATCATCCTCATTGGTGCTTCTCCGATGATGCATGAGTAGTCCACCATAGACCTAAGGGTCCGTAGGCAGTAGCTAGATGGCTTCCTCTGTCTTTTTGCCTCTCAATACAATGGTCTCTTAGAGATCTATTTGATGTAACTCTTTTTGCGGTGTGTTTGTTGGGATCCGATGAACTTTGAGTTTATGATTAGATCTATATCCATGAATATTATTTGAGTTTTCTTTGATCTCTTATATGCATGATTATTTATAGCCTCGTATTTCTTCTTCGAATCTTTGGTTTAGTTAGGCCAACAAGATCGATTTTTCTTGCCATGGGAAGAGGTGCTTTGTGATGGGTTCGATCTTGCGGTGTCCTCTCCCAGTGACAGAAGGGGCGGCGAGGCACGCATGTATCGTTGCTATTAAGGATAAAAAGATGGGGTCTATTCCTACATGAATAGATCTTGTCTACATCATGTCATCGTTATTATTGCATTACTCCGTTTCTCCATGAACTTAATACACTAGATGTATGCTGGATAGCGGTCGATGTGTGGAGTAATAGTAGTAGATGCAGGCAGGAGTCGGTCTACTAATCTTGGACATGTTGCTTATATATTGATCATTGCCTTGGATATCGTCATAATTATTCGATCTTCTATCAACTGCCCAACAGTAATTTGTTTACCCATCGTGTGCTATTTTCTCGAGAGAAGCCACTAGTGAAATCTACGGCCCCCGGGTCTATCTTTTATCATATTGCTTTCCGATCTAATTTTCATCGCATTTGTTTTCAGATCTATTATTCTAAAAACCCAAAAATACTTTGCTGCACTTTTTATTTGGATCTTTTATTTCATGTTTTATTCAGATCTATTTATCCAAACACATACAAAACAATCTATATTTTTACCGAGGAGGGATTGACAACCCCTCTTACGCGTTGGGTTGTGAGGATTTGTTCTTTGTGTGCAGGTACCGTTTACATAGTGTTGCTTGGTTCTCCTACTGGATTGATACCTTGGTTTCATAACTGAGGGAAATACCTACCATAGCTGTACTGCCTCATCCCTTCCTCTTTGGGGAAATACCGACGCAGTTTCAAGCTGCATCAATGCTCTGTAAGGTTAGCACTAATAATAATAGGATATATCTTCTTTTATGGATACCTATGCTTTTCAGAATTTTAGTACTAAATATGGACTTGACTCTGAGATAGTAGCTTCTTTTTATGAATCATTTGCTACTCATATTGATCTCCCTAAGGAGAAGTGGTTTACATATCATCCTCCCATTGAAGTAAAAAAGTAGAACACGTTGAATCTAGGGAAGCAACTAGCACTTATAATGTTGATGCAGTTATTCCTGCTGCTTATATTGAGAAACCACCTTTTCCTGTTAGGATAAAAGAACATGCTAAAGCTTCAGCTGTAGTTCGTAAGAGTTATACAAGAACACCTACACCCTGTGAACAAATTAAAGTTGAATCTAATGTTGCTATGGTTAAAGATCTCTTGGGTGAAAATATTGATGGACATGTTATTTATTTCTATGATGAAGCTACTAGAATTGCTAAACCCGATGAAAAAGATAAACATAGACCTGTTGTTGGCATGCCTGTTGTGTCTATTAAACTAGGAGATCATTGTTATCATGGCTTATGTGATGTGGGTGCTAGTGTGAGTGCAATCCCTTTTACTTTATATCAAGAAATTATGAATGATATTGCACCTGCTGAAATAGAAGATATTGATGTTACTATTAAACTTGCTAATAGAGATGCTGTCACACCACTTGGGATTGTTTGAGATGTAGAGTCTTGTGTGGGAAAATAAAATACCCTACTAATTTTCTAGTTCTTGGTTCCCCACAAGATGATTTTTGTCCCATTATATTTGGTAGACCTTTCGTGAACACTGTTAATGCTCAGATAGATTATGAGAAAGAAACTGTTAGTGTAAGTTTCGGGGATGTGTCTCATGAGTTTAATTTCTCCAAATTCCGTAGACAACCTCGTGATAAAGAATTGCCTGGTAAAGATGAAATTATTGGTCTTGCTTCTATTGCCGTGCCTCTTACTAATCCTTTAGAACAATATTTGCTAGACCATGAAAATTATATGTTTATGAATGAAAGAAACAAAATAGATGAGATATTCTTTAAACAAATGCCTGTTTTGAAACACAATTTGCCTGTTGAGACTCTTGAAGATCCTCTTCCACCCAAGAGCGATCCCGTGTTTGATCTTAAACAATTATCTGATACTTTGAAATATGCTTATCTTGATGAAAAGAAGATATATCATGTTATTATTAGTGCTAACCTTTTAGAGCATGAAGGAAAGAGATTATTGAAAACTCCGAGGAAGCATCGTGCCACTATTGTATATACTCTTGATGATCTTAAGGGCATTAGTCCCATTCTATGTCAGCATAAAATTAATATGGAGCCTGATGCTAAACTAGTTGTTGACCATCAGCGGCGGTTTAATCCTAAGATGAAGGAAGTAGTAAGAAATGAAATATTAAAGCTTCTGGAAGCAATAATCTATCCCATAGTAGAGGGGTAAGTCTTGTTCATTGTGTCCTTAAAAAGGGAGGTATTACTGTTGTTCCTAATGATAAAAATGAATTGATCCCACAAAGAATTATCACAGGCTATAGAATGGTAATTGATTTTAGAAAATTAAACAAAGCTACTAGGAAAGATCGTTATCCTCTACCTTTCGTTGATCAAATGCTAGAAAGACAATCAAAACATACACATTTCTGCTTTCTAGATGGATACTCTGGGTTTTTCCCAAATACCTGTGTCACAAGAGGATCAAGAAAAAACCACTTTTGCATGCCCTTTTGGTACCTTTGCTTAAAGATGTATGCCTTTTGGTTTATGCAATGCACCCGCTACCTTTCAAAGATGTATGACTGCTATATTCTCTGACTTTTATGAAAAGATTGTTGAGGTTTCCATGGATGATTTTTTCATATACGGAACTTCTTTTGATGATCACTTAAGCAACCTTGACCGAGTTTTGCAGAGATGTGAAGAAACTAATCTTGCCTTGAATTGGGACAAGTGCCACTTTATGGTTAACGAATGTATTGTCTTCGGGCATAAAATCTCCGAACGAGGTATTGAAGTTGATAAAGCTAAAGTTGATGCTATTGAAAAAAAATGCCATGTCCTAAAGATATCAAAGGTATAAGAAGCTTCCTTGGTCATGCTGGTTTCTATAGGAGATTTATTAAAGACTTCTCTAAAATTTCTAGGCCTCTTACTAATCTCTTGCAAAAAGATGTCCCATTTGTTTTTGATGATGAATACGTAGAAGCCTTTAAAACACTTAAGAAAGCCTCAATTTCTGCACGTATTGTTCAACAACCTGATTAGAACCTACCCTTTGAAATTATGTGTGATGCTAGTGATTATGCTGTTGGTGTTGTTCTAGGACAAAGAGTTGATAATAAATTAAATGTCATCCATTATGCTAGTAAAACCCTAGACAATGCTCAAAGAAATTATGCCACCACTGAAAAAAGATTTTTTAGTAGTTGTGTTTGCTTGTGATAAATTTAGATCTTATATTGTTGATTCTAAAGTAACTATTCACACTGATCATGCTGCTATTAAATACCTTATGGAAAAGAAAGATGCTAAACCTAGACTCATTAGGTGGGTTCTCTTGCTGCAAGAATTTGATTTACATATTATTGATAGAAAAGGAGCTAAGAACCCCGTAGCAGATAACTTGTCTAGGTTAGAAAATATTCTTGATGGCCCACTACCTATTGATGATAGCTCTCCCAATGAACAATTATCTGTTATAAATACTTCTCGTAGTACCCCATGGTATGCAGACTGTGCTAATTTTATTATTGCTAAATTTCTACCACCTAGTTTCACATACCAACAAAAGAAAAAATCTATGATTTAAGAAATTACTTCTGGGATGGCCCACACCTTTATAAAGAAGGAGTAGAGGGTCCTATTAGACGTTGTGTACCTGAGCATGAACAAGAACAAATCCTACGCAAGTGTCACTCTGAGGCTTACGGAGGACACCATGCTGGAGATAGAATTGCACACAAGGTATTACAGTTTGGTTTTTACTGGCCTACTCTTTTCAAAGACGCTCGTAAGTTTGTCTTGTCTTGTGATGAATGTCAAAGAATTGGTAATATAAGTAGATGTTAGGAAATGCCTATGAATTATTCACCTGTTATTGAACCATTTGATATTTGGGGATTTGATTATATGGGACCTTTTCCTTCCTCCAATGGGTACACTCATATTTTAGTTGTTGTTGATTACATTACTAAGTGGGTAGAAGCTATTCCGACTAGTAGTGCTGATCACAACACTTCTATTAAAATGCTTAAAGAAGTTATTTTTTTGAGGTTTGGAGTCCCTAGATATTTAATGACTGATGGTGGTTCACACTTTATACATGGTGCTTTCCGTAAATTGCTTGCTAAGTATGATGTTAACCATAGAATTGCATCTCCTTATCATCCTCATTCTAGTGGTCAAGTCGAATTAAGTAATAGAGAAATAAAATTGATCTTGCAAAAGACTGCTAATAGATCTAGGAAGAATTGGTCTAAGAAACTTGATGATGCATTATGGGCTTACAGAACTACTTATAAAAATCCTATGGCTATGTCTCCGTACAAAATGGTATATGGAAAAGCATGTCACTTACCTCTTGAATTGGAACATAAAGCTTATTGGGCAATTAAAGAACTCAACTATGATTTCAAACTTGTCGGTGAGAAGAGGTTAGTTAACATTAGCTCACTTGATGAATGGAGAACCCAAGCCTATGAAAATGACAAGTTGTTTAAAGAAAAGGCTAAAAGATGGCATGACAAAAGAATACAAAAGCGGGAATTTAAAGTAGGTGACCAAATCTTGCTATACAACTCTTGTTTAAGATTTTTTGCAGGAAAACTTCTCTCCAAATGGGAAGGCCCTTACATTATCGAAGAAGTTTATCGTTTCGGTGCCATCAAGATCAACAATGCTGAAGGAAACAACCCAAAGGTGGTGAATGGGCAAAGAATCAAACATTATATCTCAAGTATGCCCGTAAATGTTGAAACTAATATTATTCATACCATAACACTGGAGGAGTACATAAGGGAAACCTTCCAGAACGCTCCAGAACCCTCAAAAGGAATAGGTATGTGATACGGTAAGTAAACTGACTCCAAAAGTTTTCCAAAGGCAATTTTATTCCATTTTGGAATATTTAAAAAATTATAAAAATAAGAAGTAGTCCGAATAGTGCATGAGGAGGCGACAAGCCTTGGGGGCATGCCCTACCCCCTGGGCGCGCCTCCCAAGCTTATGGCCACCTCGTGTGCCCTCCAGACTCCGTTTTCTCCCAGAATACTTGTTTTGCATGGTAAAAATTCATTGTAATAATCTCCCGAAGGTTTTGACCACCGTATCACGGCAATATCCTCTGTTCTTGTTTCGAGCTATTTTTCTGACAGATCTAGATCACCATGACGTCTCCAAGCGCCCCCAAGGACAAGTTCTACGAGAAGGTCATCACCCCCTACCTTCCGGAGGTGATGAAACACCCTCAAATCATTGAGATGCAAGAGGGGGTGCTTCACATCTGGGATGTTCAAGGGCCAAGGAGGACCAGAAGCGTGGAGGCCAGGCTTGAAGCGGTGGAGCAGGAGGTCTTCAAGTGCCAAGGGATGGTGGAACGCGGACTCAACGCCAACCACTCTGCTACTTCTTGAGCTTGCATTGATTTTTTCCTTGAAGAGGAAAGGGTGATGCAGCAAAGTAGAGATAAGTATTTCCCTCAGTTAAGAACCAAGGTATCAATCCAGTAGGAGGCACAAGCAAGTCTCCAATCTATGCACCTGCACAAACTAACAAACACTTGCACTCAACGCAAAAAAGGTGTTGTCAATCCCTTCATGGTCACGAACAAGAGTTCTAATAGAGATAGGTATAAAAGATAAATAAAAGAGCAAACTAAAGTAAATGTAAATAAATTGCAGTAAGGTATTTTTGGGTTTTTTGGTTTATAGATCTAAAAATATATGATGGAAAATAGACCCCGGGGCCATAGGTTTCACTAGGGGCTTCTCTCTTGAAGATAGCATACGATGGGTAAACAAATTACTGTTGAGCAATTGATAGAAAAGCGCAAAGTTATGACGATATCTAAGGCAATGATCATGAATATAGGCATCATGTCCGTGACAAGTTGGCCAAACCAAACCGATAGTTCGAAGAGAAATACAAAGATATCTTAATCATGCATAAAAGAGTTCAAAGAAGACTCAAATAATATTCATAGATAATCTGATCATAAATCCACAATTCATCGGATCTCAACAAACACACCACAAAAAAGTATTATATCGAATAGATCTCCAAGAACATCGAGGATAACATTGTATTGAAGATCAAAGAGAGAGAAGAAGCCATCTAGCTACTAGCTATGGACACGTAGGTCTGTGGTAAACTACTCACCCATCATCGGAAGGGTAGCAAGGTTGATGTAGAGGCCCTCCGTGATCAAATCCCCCTCTGGCAGATCGCCGGAAAATGATCCAAGATGGGATCTCACGGGAACAGAGGCTTGCGACGGCGGAAAAGTATTTTGGTGGACGCTTCTGATGTTGGGGGAATATTTGGGAATTTATAGTGCAAAGATTAGGGTTGGAAGACCTTCGAGGGGCCCACAAGCCCTCAGGGTGCCCATACTAGGGCACGCCTTGCAGGCTTGTGGCCTCCTTGGGAACCTTCTGACCCTCTCTCCATGTTACGTAGGTGTCTTCTGGTCCAAGAAAAATCATCGCGAAAGTTTTATTCCGTTTGGACTCCGTTTGGTATTCCTTTTCTGTAAAACTCAAAAACAAGAAAAAAAATAGAAACTGGCACTGGGCTCTAGGTTAATAGGTTAGTCCCAAAAATAATATAAAATAGCATATTAATGCATATAAAACATCCAAAACAGATAATACAATAGCATGGAATAATAAAAAATTATAGCATATTGTTCCATGCTATTATATTATCTGTTTTGGATATTTATATGCATTAATATGCTATTTTATATTATTTTTGGGACTAACCTATTAACCTAGAGCCAGTGCAAGTTTCTGTTTTTCCTTGTTTTTGACTTTTACAGAAAAGGAATATCAAATGGAGTCCAAACGGAATAAAACTTTCGCGATGATTTTTCTTGGACCAGAAGACACCTACGTAACTTGGAGAGAGGGCCAGAAGGTTCCTGAGAAGGCCACAAGCCTGCAAGGCGCGCCCTAAGGGAGGGCGCCCTGAGGGCTTATGGGCCCCTCGGAGGTCTTCCAACCCTAATCTTTGCACTATAAATTCCCAAATATTCCCCCAACATTAGAAGCGTCCACCAAAATACTTTTCCGCCGCCGCAAGCCTCTGTTCCCGTGAGATCCCATCTTGGGGCCTTTTCTGGCGATCTGCCGGAGGGGGATTTGATCATGGAGGGCCTCTACATCAACCTTGCTGCCCTTCCGATGATGGGTGAGTAGTTTAGCATAGACCTACGGGTCCATAGCTAGTAGCTAGATAGCTTCTTCTCTCTCTTTGATCTTCAATACAATGTTCTCCTCGATGTTCTTGGAGACCTATTCGATGTAATACTTTTTTGTGGTGTGTTTGTTGAGATCCGATGAATTGTGGATTTATGATCAGATTATCTATGGGGGGGGGGGGGGGGGGGGGGGGGGGGGGGGGGGGGGGGGGGGGGGGGGGGGGGGGGGGGGGGGGGGGGGGGGGGGGGGGGGGGGGGGGGGGGGGGGGGGGGGGGGGGGGGGGGGGGGGGGTTAGGGCAACTAGATTGATTTTTCTTGCAATGGGAGAGGTGCTTTGTTTTGGGTTCAATCTTGCGGTGTCCTCGCCCAGTGACAGAAGGGGTAGTGAGGCACATATTTGTATTGTTGCCATCAAGGATAAAAAGATGGGGTTTATTCCATATTGATTGGATCTATCCCTCTACATCATGTCATCTTGCTTAAGGCGTTACTCCGTTCTTGTTAACTTAATACACTAGATGCATGCTGGATCGCGGTTGATGTGTGGAGTAATAGTAGTAGATGCATGCAGGAGTCCGTATACTTGTCATAGACGTGATGCCTATATTCATGATCATTGCCTTAGATATCGTCATAATTATGCGCTTTTCTATCAATTGCTCAACAGTAATTTGTTTACCCACCGTATGCGTTCTTTCAAGAGAGAAGCCTCTAGTGAAAACAATGGCCCCCGGATCTATTTCTATCAAATTATTTTTAGATCTATAAAATCAAAAACTCAAAAATACCTTGCTGCAATTTATTTACCTTTACTTTATTTAGCACTTTTATTTATCTTTTATACCTATCTCTATCAGATCTCATCCTTGCAAGTAACCGTGAAGGGATTGACCACCCCTTTATTGCGTTGGGTGCAAGTATTTGTTTGTTTGTGTAGGTGCTATCATTGGAGACTTGTGTGTTCCTCCTACTGGATTGATACCTTGGTTCTTACCTCCCCCCCCCCCCCCCCCCCCCCCCCCCCCCCCCCCCCCCCCCCCCCCCCCCCCCCCCCCCCCCCCCCCCCCCCCCCCCCCCCCCCCCCCCCCCCCCCCCCCCCCCCCCCCCCCCCCCCCCCCCCCCCCCCCCCCCCCCCCCCCCCCCCCCCCCCCCCCCCCCCCCCCCCCCCCCCCCCCCCCCCCCCCCCCCCCCCCCCCCCCCCCCCCCCCCCCCCCCCCCCCCCCCCCCCCCCCCCCCCCCCCCCCCCCCCCCCCCCCCCCCCCCCCCCCCCCCCCCCCCCCCCCCCCCCCCCCCCCCCCCCCCCCCCCCCCCCCCCCCCCCCCCCCCCCCCCCCCCCCCCCCCCCCCCCCCCCCCCCCCCCCCCCCCCCCCCCCCCCCCCCCCCCCCCCCCCCCCCCCCCCCCCCCCCCCCCCCCCCCCCCCCCCCCCCCCCCCCCCCCCCCCCCCCCCCCCCCCCCCCCCCCCCCCCCCCCCCCCCCCCCCCCCCCCCCCCCCCCCCCCCCCCCCCCCCCCCCCCCCCCCCCCCCCCCCCCCCCCCCCCCCCCCCCCCCCCCCCCCCCCCCCCCCCCCCCCCCCCCCCCCCCCCCCCCCCCCCCCCCCCCCCCCCCCCCCCCCCCCCCCCCCCCCCCCCCCCCCCCCCCCCCCCCCCCCCCCCCCCCCCCCCCCCCCCCCCCCCCCCCCCCCCCCCCCCCCCCCCCCCCCCCCCCCCCCCCCCCCCCCCCCCCCCCCCCCCCCCCCCCCCCCCCCCCCCCCCCCCCCCCCCCCCCCCCCCCCCCCCCCCCCCCCCCCCCCCCCCCCCCCCCCCCCCCCCCCCCCCCCCCCCCCCCCCCCCCCCCCCCCCCCCCCCCCCCCCCCCCCCCCCCCCCCCCCCCCCCCCCCCCCCCCCCCCCCCCCCCCCCCCCCCCCCCCCCCCCCCCCCCCCCCCCCCCCCCCCCCCCCCCCCCCCCCCCCCCCCCCCCCCCCCCCCCCCCCCCCCCCCCCCCCCCCCCCCCCCCCCCCCCCCCCCCCCCCCCCCCCCCCCCCCCCCCCCCCCCCCCCCCCCCCCCCCCCCCCCCCCCCCCCCCCCCCCCCCCCCCCCCCCCCCCCCCCCCCCCCCCCCCCCCCCCCCCCCCCCCCCCCCCCCCCCCCCCCCCCCCCCCCCCCCCCCCCCCCCCCCCCCCCCCCCCCCCCCCCCCCCCCCCCCCCCCCCCCCCCCCCCCCCCCCCCCCCCCCCCCCCCCCCCCCCCCCCCCCCCCCCCCCCCCCCCCCCCCCCCCCCCCCCCCCCCCCCCCCCCCCCCCCCCCCCCCCCCCCCCCCCCCCCCCCCCCCCCCCCCCCCCCCCCCCCCCCCCCCCCCCCCCCCCCCCCCCCCCCCCCCCCCCCCCCCCCCCCCCCCCCCCCCCCCCCCCCCCCCCCCCCCCCCCCCCCCCCCCCCCCCCCCCCCCCCCCCCCCCCCCCCCCCCCCCCCCCCCCCCCCCCCCCCCCCCCCCCCCCCCCCCCCCCCCCCCCCCCCCCCCCCCCCCCCCCCCCCCCCCCCCCCCCCCCCCCCCCCCCCCCATCATATTGCTTGAGTTTATCCCTCTACATCATGTCATCTTACTTAAAGCGTTGCTCTGTTCTTATGAACTTAATACTCTATATGCAGGCAGGAGTTGGTCGATGTGTGGAGTAATAGTAGTAGATGCAGAATCCTTTCGGTCTACTTGTCACAGACATGATGCCTATATTCATGATCATTGCCTTAGATATCATCATAACTTTGCGCTTTTCTATCAATTGCTCAACAGTAATTTGTTTACCCACCATTTGCTATCTTCAAGAGAGAAGCCTCTAGTGAAACCTATGGCCCCCGGATATATTTTCCATCATATATTTTCAGATATCTAAACAAAAAACCCAAAAATACCTTGCTGCAAATTATTTATATTTACTTTAGTTTGCTCTTTTATTTATCTTTTATACCCATCTCTATTAGATCTCACTCTTGTTCGTGACCGTGAAGGGATTGACAACCCCTTTTTCGCGTTGAGTGCAAGTGTTTGTTAGTTTGTGCAGGTGCATGGATTGGAGACTTGCTTGTGCCTCCTACTGGATTGATACCTTGGTTCTTAACTGAGGGAAAATACTTATCTCTACTTTGCCGCATCACCCTTTTCTCTTCAAGGAAAAAATCAACGCAAGCTCAAGAAGTAGCAGGAAGAATTTCTGGCGCCGTTGCCGAGGAGGTTCTACATCAAGCCTACCAAGTACCCATCATAAACTCTCATCTCTTGCATTACATTATTTTCCATTTACCTCTCGTTTTCCTCTCCCCCACTTCTAAAACATTTTCAGAAAAACACAAAAATATTTGCCTTTTATTTCGCCCTTCTTTCGTTCGTCTTTACGTTTGCTTTTCGTTTGCTCGTGTGCTAGATTGCTTGACTTGTCATGATGTCTTAAGAAAATAACAAATTGTGTGACTTTTCCAATACTAATAATAATGATTTTATTAGTACTCCGATTGCTCCCGCCACTAGTGCGGAATCTTATGAAATTAATGCCGCTTTGTTGAATCTTTTTATGAAAGAACAATTTTTCGGCCTTCCTAGTGAAGATGCCGCATCCCATCTAAATAATTTCGTTGAGTTGTGTGATATGCAAAAGAAAAAAGATGTGGATAATGATATTTTTAAATTGAAGCTATTTCTGTTCTCCACTACGAGATCGTGCTAAAACTTGGTTTTCATCTTTACCTAAAAATAGTATTGATTCATGGAATAAGTGTAAAGATGCTTTTATTTCCAACTAAGATAATCTCCCTTAGGAATGATATAATGAATTTTAAGCAACTTGATCATGAACATGTTGCACAATCTTGGGAGAGGATGAAATTGATGATAAAAAATTGCCCTACTCATGGTTTAAGTTTATGGATGATCATACACATTTTTTATGCCGGATTGAATTTTGCATCTAGAAATCTTTTAGATTCCACCGCGGGGGGTACTTTTATGGAAATTACATTAGGAGAAGCAACTAAACTCCAAGATAATATTATGGCAAATTACTCTCAATGGCATACCGAAAGATCTTCCACTAGTAAAAAAGTGCATGCGATTGAAGAAATTAATACTTTGAGTGGAAAGATGGATGAACTTATGAATTTTTTTGCTAGTAGGAGTGCTCCTATTGATCCTAATGATATGCCTTTGTCCACTTTGATTGAGAATAATAATTAATCTATGGATGTGAATTTTGTTGGTAGGACCAATTTTGGTAATAACGCGTATAGAGGTAATTTCAACCCTAGGCCATTTCCTAGTAATTCCTCTAATAATTATGGTAATTCCTACAACAATTCGTATGGAAATTATAATAAAGTACCCTCTGATCTTGAGAATAATATTGAAGATTTCATTAATTCTCAAAAGAATTTCAATACTATGGTAGAAGAAAAATTGCTTAAGATTGATGATCTGGCTAGGAATGTTGATAGAATTTCTCTTGAGATTGATTCTTTGAAGATTAGATCTATGCCACAGAAGCATGATATTAATGAATCTCTTAAAGCTATTAAAATTTCTATGTATGAATGTAAAGAAAGAACTGCTAGGATGCGTGCTAAGCGAGATTGGTTTGTAAAAGCATGTTCTTCTAGTTTTTGTGAAAATAATGATGAAGATCTTAAAGTGATTGGTGTGGCTCCTATTGAATCTTTGTTTTCTAATATAAATCTTGATAAAGATGGGACTGGAGATGAGTCAACTTTAGTTAGAAGGCGTCCCAATAATTTAGAGTTTAAAGATCTTAATGAAAAAATTGATAAAAGTGGGATTGAAGAGGTCAAAACTTTAAGTAGTGATGAACCCACTCTTTTGGATTTCAAGGACTTTAATTATGATAATTGTTCTTTGATAGATTGTATTTCCTTGATGCAATCCATGTTAAATTCACCTCATGCTTACAATCAAAATAAAGCTTTTACTAAACATATCATTGATGCTATGATGAAATCTTTTGAAGAAAAACTTGAGTTGGAAGTTTCTATCCCTAGAAAGATTTATGATGAGTGGGAACCTACTATTAAGATTAAAATTAAATATTATGAGTGCAATGCTTTGTGTGATTTGGGTGCTAGTGTTCCCACGATTCCGAAAACTTTATGTGATGTGCTAGGTTTCCGTGAATTTGATGATTGTTCTTTCAATTTGCATCTAGCGGATTCCACTATTAAGAAACCTATGGGAAGAATTAATGATGTTATTATTGTTTCAAATAGGAATTATGTGCCCGTAGATTTTATTTTGCTTGATATAGATTGCAATCCTACATGTCATATTATTCTTGGTAGACCTTTCCTTAGAACGATTGGTGAAATTATTGATATGAAAGAAGGAAACATTAGATTTCAATTTCCATTAAGGAAGGACATGGAACACTTTCCAAGAAAGAAAATTAAGTTGCCATATGAATCTATTATGACAGGGCTACTTATGGTTTGCATACCAAAGATGACAATACCTAGATCTATGTTTTATGCCTAGCTAAGGGCGTTAAACAATAGCGCTTGTTGGGAGGCAACCCAATTTTATTTTTTTGTTTTTTGTTTTTGGTTCTATTTTTTCAATAAATACACATCATTACCTCTGTAGTAATTTTGTTTTGGCGTTTTAGTTAGTTTTTGAGCCAAGTAAGACCTTTGGGGTGGTCTACGGTGATAGTTGATTTGATCTTGCTGAAAAACAGAAACTTTTGCGCTCATTGCCAGAAATTTAAAAAATCTCAGAAACATGATTTTGATCTGAATTTTTTACACAACATTGATATACAAATTTCCTAAATTTTTCTATTTTTTCAAAAAAATTGGAGTTACATAAGTATACTAAATCTCCAGATTACTACAGACTATTCTGTTTTTGACAGATTCTGTTTTCTATGTGTTGTTTGCTTATTTTGATGAATCTACAGGTAGTATCGGGGGGTATGAACCATGGAGAAGTTAGAATACAGTAGATATAACACTAATATAAATTAAGAATGAGTTCACAACAGTACCAAAAGTGGTGATTTATTCTATTATACTAATGGATCTTATGAGTTTTCTGTTGAGTTTTGTGTTGTGAAGTTTTCAAGTTTTAGGTAAAGATTTGATGGAAAATGGAATAAGGAGTGGAAAGAGCCTAAGCTTGGGTATGCCCAAGGCACCCCAAGGTAATATTCAAGGACAACCAAGCATCTAAGCTTGGGGATGCCCCGGATGGCATCCCCTCTTTTGTTTTCAATCCATCGGTAAATTTACTTGAGGCTATATTTTTATTCACCACATGATATGTGTTTTGCCTGGAGCGTCTTGTACCCCCCCCCCCCCCCCCCCCCCCCCCCCCCCCCCCCCCCCCCCCCCCCCCCCCCCCCCCCCCCCCCCCCCCCCCCCCCCCCCCCCCCCCCCCCCCCCCCCCCCCCCCCCCCCCCCCCCCCCCCCCCCCCCCCCCCCCCCCCCCCCCCCCCCCCCCCCCCCCCCCCCCCCCCCCCCCCCCCCCCCCCCCCCCCCCCCCCCCCCCCCCCCCCCCCCCCCCCCCCCCCCCCCCCCCCCCCCCCCCCCCCCCCCCCCCCCCCCCCCCCCCCCCCCCCCCCCCCCCCCCCCCCCCCCCCCCCCCCCCCCCCCCCCCCCCCCCCCCCCCCCCCCCCCCCCCCCCCCCCCCCCCCCCCCCCCCCCCCCCCCCCCCCCCCCCCCCCCCCCCCCCCCCCCCCCCCCCCCCCCCCCCCCCCCCCCCCCCCCCCCCCCCCCCCCCCCCCCCCCCCCCCCCCCCCCCCCCCCCCCCCCCCCCCCCCCCCCCCCCCCCCCCCCCCCCCCCCCCCCCCCCCCCCCCCCCCCCCCCCCCCCCCCCCCCCCCCCCCCCCCCCCCCCCCCCCCCCCCCCCCCCCCCCCCCCCCCCCCCCCCCCCCCCCCCCCCCCCCCCCCCCCCCCCCCCCCCCCCCCCCCCCCCCCCCCCCCCCCCCCCCCCCCCCCCCCCCCCCCCCCCCCCCCCCCCCCCCCCCCCCCCCCCCCCCCCCCCCCCCCCCCCCCCCCCCCCCCCCCCCCCCCCCCCCCCCCCCCCCCCCCCCCCCCCCCCCCCCCCCTGATAATTTCAATCACCTTTTCTAGCATGATAATATGTCATAACAGTAGTTCATCTCATAAAACTTCTCACGATAAAGTAACAAGCAATTCACATGTCAAAGCATAGACCATAAACTTTCTTGAAAACTAGCAAACTTCATTCTCAGTCATCAAACAATTGCAATTCATCTTATTTTCAGGAATAGCAAACTCCACATACTCAACTATCATATAGTCTTCTACAATTGCTAACACTCACGCAATACTAATGGTTATGGAGTTTCAATCGGACACTGAGAAAGATAGGGGCTTATAGTGTTGCCTCCCAACGTATTCACCTTTGGGTGATGTCAACAATAATAGTTCATGCTAACTTACATCCAATTGGATATATATATCAGGATCACCCCAACACAAAGTGCTTGCCAAAGGATAAAATGAAAAAGGGAAAGGTGAAGATCACCTTGACTCTTGCATAAAGTAAAAGACATAAAGTAAAAGATAGGCCCTTCGCAGAGGGAAGCAGAGGTTGTCATGCGCTTTTAGGGTTGGATACACAAAATCTTAATGCGAAAGAACGTCACTTTATATTGCCCCTTGTATATGGACCTTTATTATGCAGTCCGTCGCTTTTATTGCTTCCATAACAAGATCGTACAAAGCTTATTTTCTCCGCACTAATAAGTCATGCATATTTAGAGAGCAATTCCCCCCCCCCCCCCCCCCCCCCCCCCCCCCCCCCCCCCCCCCCCCCCCCCCCCCCCCCCCCCCCCCCCCCCCCCCCCCCCCCCCCCCCCCCCCCCCCCCCCCCCCCCCCCCCCCCCCCCCCCCCCCCCCCCCCCCCCCCCCCCCCCCCCCCCCCCCCCCCCCCCCCCCCCCCCCCCCCCCCCCCCCCCCCCCCCCCCCCCCCCCCCCCCCCCCCCCCCCCCCCCCCCCCCCCCCCCCCCCCCCCCCCCCCCCCCCCCCCCCTGAGATGTGAGAAAACATAACCCATTACGTTGTCTTCCTTGTCCAACATCAAATCTTTAGCATGTCATACTTAATGAGTGCTCACAATTGCAAAAGATGTCTAGGATAGTATATTTATATGTGAAATCTCTATTCCTTCAATATTCTTTCATGAATTATTCAAATGACCAATACAATGCTTGCTAACTTTCAATAAATTTACAACCTCTACTTCTTAGATGTGAAGTCATTACTCCCCATGGGATAAGTAAATGAAACATATATAATTTCAGATTTATGACATTCAACTCAATCAACCATTTACTCATAGGATATAAGTGAAGCACACGAGTAAATGATAAACTATTCCAACAAGATATAAGTGGGGATAAATGAGTAGCTAAATTATGTAACTATGTGAAGACTCTCTCTCATTTAAGAATTTTAGATCTTGGTATTTTATTCAAACAGAAAAAAACAAAATAAAATGACATTGCAAGGATAGCACAACTCATGTGAAGAAGCAAAAACTTAGGCTCAACCGATACTAACCGATAGTGGTTGAAGACGAAAGGTGGGATGCCTACCGGGCCATCCCCAAGCTTAGATGCTTGAGACTTCTTGAAATATTATCTTGGGGGTGCCTTGGGCATCCCCAAGCTTGAACTTTTGTGTCTCCTTAATTCCTCTCATATCATGGTATCTCTTTTTATCAAAAGCTTCATCCACACCAAACTCAACAAGAACTTGTGAGATAGGTTAGTATAAACCAATGCAAAACCTTATCATTTCCTACTGTAAAAAATCACTAAAATTATTATTCAACATTGCATACTAAATTCCTCTGCATATTTAATACTCCTATCCTCAAATATAATCATTAAACAAGCAAACATATGCAAACAATGCAAACATAATAGCAATCTGCCAAAACAGTACAGTCTGTAAAGAATGCAAGAGTATCAATACTTCCCTAACTCCAAAAATTATGAGAGAAAATTCCCACTGTAGTAAATTTGTCAGAGCTTATTATGCAAAATGTTTCAACAAGTTATCACATTCTGACTTTTCTAGGGAATTTTTGCAACAGCGGTAAACTTTCTGTTTTCAAACAGCAACATGTATACTAGCAAAATAAGCATGGTAAAGGCTACCATTGAAAATTTTATTGAAAATAAAGATGCAAAACATTATTTTAAATAACAGCAGGAAAGGCAAGCTCAACATGTTTGAATGATCCATGACAATATACTTTAACTGAGATGTGAGAAAACATAACCCATTACGTTGTCTTCCTTGTCCAACATCAAAT
>JAAAWM010012164.1:122500-198057 GCA_036873465.1 Thinopyrum obtusiflorum | reverse complement strand
TATTGTTGATCAGAAATGACGTAGAATTTCTGGAAAGCATATAGGGTTATTTGAAAAGTGTTTTTCAATGGAAAGCCTGGATTAAGCTGCTTGAACATTGAGCATCAAGATCTATAAGGATAGATCAAAACGCTTAATGGTACTTTCAAATGAGCACATACCTTGACATGATCTTGAAGGGGTTCAAGATGGACCAGTCAAAGAAGGAGTTCTTGCCTGAGTTGTAAGGTATGAAGTTAAGACTTAAAGCTCGACCACGGCAGAATAGAGAGAAAGGACGAAGGTCGTCCCCTATGCTTAAGACATAGGCTCTACAGTATGCTATGCTGTGTACCGCACCTAAAATGTGCCTTGCCATGAGTCAGTCAAGGGGTACAAGAGTGATCCAAGAATGGATCACAAGATAGCGGTCAAAGTTATCCTTAGTAACTAGTGGACTAAGGAATTTTCTCGATTATGGAGGTGGTAAAAGAGTTCGTCGTAAAGGGTTACGCGGATGCAAACTTTGACACTAATCCAGATTATTCTGAGTAGTAAACTGGATTCGTATAGTAGAACAGTTATTTGGAATAGCTCCAAATATAGCGTGGTAGCTGCATCTAGGAGATGACATAGAGATTTGTAAAGCACACACGGATCTGAAAGATTCAGAGCCGTTGACTATAACATCTCTCACAAGCATAACATGATCAAACCCAGAACTCATCGAGTGTTAATCACATGGTAATGTGAACTAGATTATTGACTCTAGTAAACTCTTTGGGTGTTAGTCACATGGGGATGTGACCTTGAGTGTTAATCACATATCGATGTGAACTGGATTATTGACTCTAGTGCAAGTGGGAGACTGTTGGAGATATGCCCTAGAGGCAATGATAAATTTGTTATTATTATATTTCCTTGTTCATGATAATCGTTTATTATCCATGCTAGAATTGTATTGATAGGAAACTCAGATACATGTGTGGATACATAGACAACACCATGTCCCTAGTAAGCCTCTAGTTGACTAGCTCGTTGATCAATAGATGGTTACGGTTTCCTGACCATGGACATTGGATGTCATTGATAACGGGATCACATCATTAGGAGAATGATGTGATGGACAAAGACCCAATCCTTAGCCTAGCACAAGATCATGTAGTTCGTATGCTAAAGCTTTTCTAATGTCAAGTATCATTTCCTTAGACCATGAGATTGTGCAACTCCCGGATACCGTAGGAGTGCTTTGGGTGTGCCAAACGTCACAACGTAACTGGGTGGCTATAAAGGTACACTACAGGTATCTCCGAAAGTGTCTGTTGGGTTGGCACGAATCGAGACTGGGATTTGTCACTCCGTGTAAACGGAGAGGTATCTCTGGGCCCACTCGATAGGACATCATCATAATGTGTACAATGTGATCAAGGAGTTGATCACGGGATGATGTGTTACGAAACGAGTAAAGAGACTTGCCGGTAACGAGATTGAACAAGGTATCGGGATACCGACGATCGAATCTCGGGCAAGTATCGTACCGCTAGACAAAGGGAATTGTATACGGGATTGATTAAGTCCTTGACATCGTGGTTCATCCGATGAGATCATCGTGGAACATGTGGGAGCCAACATGGGTATCCAGATCCCGCTGTTGGTTATTTACCGGAGAGTCATCTCGGTCATGTCTGCATGTCTCCCGAACCCGTAGGGTCTACACACTTAAGGTTCGGTGATGCTAGGGTTATAGAGATATAAGTATGCGGTAACCCGAAAGTTGTTCAGAGTCCCGGATGAGATCTCGGACGTCACGAGGAGTTCCGGAATGGTCCGGAGGTAAAGAATTATATATAGGAAGTGCTATTTTGGCCATCGGGACAAGTTTCGGGGTCACCGATATTGTACCGGGACCACCGGAAGGGTCCCGGGGGTCCACCGGGTGGGGCCACCTACCCCGGGGGCACATGGGCTGTAGGGGGTGCGCCTTGGCCTATATGGGCCAAGGGCACCAGCCCCAAGAGGCCCATGCGCCAAGAGATGAGGGAAAGGAAGAGTCCTAAAAGGGGAAGGACCTCTTAGGTGCCTTGAGGAGGTGGGACTCCTCCCTGGCCGCACCCTTCCTTGGAGGAAGGGCCAAGGCTGCGCCCCCCCTCTCCCTTGGCCCTATATATAGTGGGGGGAAGGGAGGGCAACCATACCTAAGCCCTGGCGCCTCCCTCTCCCTCCCATGACACATCTCCCTCCTCCCGCAGCACTTGGCGAAGCCGTGTTGGAATCCCGCTACTTCCACCACCACGCCATCGTGCTGCTGGATCTCCATCAACCTCTCCTCCCCCCTTGCTGGATCAAGAAGGAGGAGACATCGCTGCTCCGTACGTGTGTTGAACGCGGAGGTGCCGTCCGTTCGGCGCTAGGATCATCGGTGATTTGGATCACGACGAGTACGACTCCATCAACCCCGTTCTCTTGAACGCTTCCGCGCGCAATCTACAAGGGTATGTAGATCCACTCCTCCCTCGTTGCTAGATGACTCCATAGATAGATCTTGGTGACACGTAGGAAAATTTTGAATTTATGCTACGTTCCCCATCAATGACTTCAAACATGGCCAACTCCTATAGTGTGACGGGCGGTGTGTACAAGGCCCGGGAACGGATTGCAAAGTGATGATGGCCATATCATGTCACTATTTGATTGCATGTGATGTTTATCATGTTTATACATCTTATTTGCTTAGAATGACGGTAGTAAATAAGATGATCCCTCACTAAAATTTCAAGAAGGTGTTCCCCCTAACTGTGCACCATTGCGAAAGTTCGTCGTTTCGAAGCACCACATGATGATCGGGTGTGATAGATTCTTACGTTCGAATACAACGGGTGTTGACGAGCCTAGCATGTAAAGACATGGCCTCAGAACACATGTGAAACACTTAGGTTAACTTGACGAGCCTAGCATGTACAGACATGGCCTCGGAACACAAGAGACCAAAAGGTCGAGCATGAGTCGTATAGAAGATACGATCAGCATGAAGATGTTCACCGATGTTGACTAGTCCGTCTCACGTGATGATCGGACACGGCCTAGTTGACTCGGATCATGTAATCACTTAGATGACTGGAGGGATGTCTATCTGAGTGGGAGTTCATAAGATGAACTTAATTATCCTGAACATAGTCAAAAGGTCTTCGCAAATTATGTCGTAGCTCGCGCTTCAGTTCTACTATTTAGATATGTTCCTAGAGAAAAATTAGTTGAAAGTTGATAGTAGCAATTATGCGGACTAGGTCCGTAAACTGAGGATTGTCCTCATTGCTTCATAGAAGGCTTATGTCCTTAATGCACCGCTCAGTGTGCTGAACCTCGAATGTCGTCTGTTGATGCTGCGAACATCTGACATACACATTTTGATAACTACATGATAGTTCAGTGCGTAATGCTAAATGGTTTAGAATTGAGGCACCAAAGACGTTTTTTTTGAAACATCGTGAAACATATGAGATGTTTCGAGGGCTGAAATTGGGATTTCAGGCTCGTGCCCACGTCAAGAGGTATAAGACCTCTGACGATTTTCTTAGCCTACAAACTAAGGAGAAAAGCTCAATTGTTGAGCTTGTGCTCAGATTATCTGAGTACAACAATCATTTGAATCGAGTGGGAGTTGATCCTCCAGATGAGATATTGATATTTCTCCGAAGTCATTACCACCAAGTTGCTAGAGCTTCGTGATGAACAATAATGCATCAGGGACATATATGATGATCCTTGAGATATTCGCGATGTTTGACACCACAAAAGTAGAAATCAAGAAGGAGCATCAATTGTTGATGGTTGGTGAAACCACTAGTTTCAAGAAGGGCAGGGCAAGAAGGGATACTTCATGAAACGGCAAATCAGCTGCTCCTCTAGTGAAGAAACCCAAGGTTGAACCCAAACCCGAGACTAAGTGCTTCTGTAATAAGGGGAACAGCCACTGGAGCAGAATTACCCTAGATACTTGGTAGATGAGAAGGCTGGCAAGGTCGATAGAAGTATATTGGATATAAATTGTGTTGATGTGTACTTTACTAGTACTCCTAGTAGCACCAGGGTATTAGATACCGATTCGGTTGCTAAGTGTTAGTAACTCGAAATAAAAGCTACGGAATAAACAGAGACTAGCTAAAGGTGAGCTGATGATATGTGTTAGAAGTGTTTCCAATGTTGATATGATCAAGCATCGCACGCTCCCTCTACCATCGAGATTGGTGTTTGCCTTGAGCATAGACATGATTGGATTATGTCTATCGCGATACGGTTATTCATTTAAGGAGAATAATGGTTACTCTGTTTATTTGAATAATGCCTTCAATGGTATTGCACCTAAAGGAATGGTTTATTGAATCTCGATCATAGTGATACACATGTTCATGCCAAAAGATATAAGATAGTAATGATAGTACCACCTACTTGTGGCACTGCCACTTAAGTCATATCGGTATAAAACGCATGAAGAAGCTCCATGTTGATGGATCTTTGGACTCACTCATTTTTGAAAAGTTTGAGGCATGCGAACCATGTCTATTGGTGTATATGCATGAAGAAACTCCATGCAAATGGACCGTTTGGACTCACTTGATTTTGAATCACTTGAGACATGCAAATCATACCACATGGGCAAGATGACTGAAAGCCTCGTTTTCAGTAAAATGGAACTAGAAAGCAACTTGTTGGAAGTAATGCATTTTGATGTGTGCAGTCCAATGAGTGCTGGGGCATGTAGTGGATATCGTTATGTTCTTACTTCACAGATGATTTGAGTAGATGTTGAGTATATTTACTTGATGAATCATGAGTCTGAATTATTGAAAGGTTCAAGTAATTTCAGGGTGAAGTTGAAAGATCGTCGTGACAAGAGGATAAAATATCTATGATATGATCATAGAGATGAATATCTGAATTACGAGTTTGGCACAGAATTAAGACATTGTGGAAATTGTTTCACAACTAATACAGCCTGGAACACCATGGTATGATGGTGTGTGCGAACATCATAACTGCATCCTATTGGATATGATGCAAACCATGATGTCTCTTATCGAATTACCATAATAGTTTATGGGTTAGGCATTAGAGACAACCACATTCACTTTAAATAGGGCACCACGTAATTCCGATGAGATGACACCGTATGAACTATGGTTTAGAGAAACCTAAGCTGTCATTTCTTAAAAGTTTGGGGCTGCGACGCTTATGTGAAAAAGTTTCAGGCTGATAAGCTCGAACCCAAAGCGGATAGATGCATCTTCATAGGACAACCAAAACAGTTGGGTATACCTCCTGTCTCAGATCCGAAAGCAATAAGGGATTGTTTCTAGAACCGGGTCCTTTCTCGAGGAAAAGTTTCTGTCGAAAGAATTGAGTGGGAGGATGGTGGAGACTTGATGAGGTTATTGAACCGTCTCTTCAACTAGTGTGTGACAGGGCTCAGGGAGTTGTTCCTGTGGCACCTACACCAATTGAAGTGGAAGCTTATGATAGTGATCATGAAACTTCAGATCAAGTCACTACCAAACCTCGTGGGATGACAAGGATGCGTACTACTTCAGAGTGGTACGTGATCCTGTCTTGGAAGTCATGTTGCTAGACAACAATGAACCTACGAGCTATGGAGAAGCGATGGTGGGCCTGGATTCCAAAATGGCTCGAGGCCATATAATCCGAGAGAGGATCCATGTATGAAAACAAAGTGTAGACTTTGGAAGAGCTACTTGATGGTCGTAAGGCTATTAGGTACATATGGATTTAAAAGGAAGACAGACAATGATGGTAAGTGTCACCATTGAGAAATCTCAACTTGTCGTTAAGATGTTTCCCGACAAGTTCAAGGAGTTGACTACGATGAGACTTTCTCACACGTAGCGATGCTAAAAGTCTGTTGGAATTATATTAGCGATTACTACATTATTTATGAAATCTTGCAGATAGGATGTCAAAACATTGTTTCCTCAACGATTTTCTTGAGGAAAGGTTGTATGTGATACAACCGGAAGGTTTTGTCAATCCTGAAAGATGCTAATAAGTATGCAAAGCTCCAGCAATCCTTCTAAGGACTGGAGTAAGCATCTCGGATTTGGAATGTACGCTTTGATGAGATGATCAAAGATTTTGGGTTTATACAAAGTTGGGGGGGGCTTGTATTTCCAAAGAAGTGAGTGGGAGCACTATAGAATTTCTGATGAGTATGTGTTGTTGACATATTGTTGATCAGAAATGATGTAGATTTCTGGAAAGCATATAGGGTTATTTGAAAAGTGTTTTTCAATGGAAAACCTAGATTAAGCTACTTGAACATTGAGCATCAAGATTTATAAGGATAGATCAAAACGCTTAATGGTACTTTCAAATGAGCACATACCTTGACATGATCTTGAAGGTGTTCAAGATGGATCAGTCAAAGAAGGAGTTCTTGCCTAAGTTGTAAGGTATGAAGTTAAGACTCAAAGCTCGACCACGGCAGAAGAAAGAGGAAGGACGAAGGTCGTCCCCTATGCTTTTGTCATAGGCTCTATACGGTATGCCATGCTGAGTACCGCACCTGATGTGTGCCTTGCCACATGTCTGGCAAGAGGGTACAAAGGTGATCTAGGAGTAGATCACCAGATAGCAGTCAAAGTTATCCTTAGAGGAATAAGGATATGTTTCTCGGTTATGGAGGTGATAAAGAGTTCGACGTAAAGAGTTACGTCGATGCAAGCTTAACACCTATCCGGATAGCTCTGAGTAGAGATACCGGATACGTATAATGGAGCAACAATTTAGAATAGCTCCAAGTAGAACAGTTATTTGAAATGGCTCCAAATATAGCGTAGTAGCTGCATCTACAAGATGACATAAAGATTTGTGAAGTACATACGGATCTGAATGTTGCAGATCCGTTGACTGAAACCTCTCTCACAAGCATAACATGATCAAACCCAGAACTCTTGGGGGGGGGGGGGGGGGGGGGGGGGGGGGGGGGGGGGGGGGGGGGGGGGGGGGGGGGGGGGGGGGGGGGGGGGGGGGGGGGGGGGGGGGGGGGGGGGGGGGGGGGGGGGGGGGGGGGGGGGGGGGGGGGGGGGGGGGGGGGGGGGGGGGGGGGGGGGGGGGGGGGGGGGGGGGGGGGGGGGGGGGGGGGGGGAGGAAACTCAGATACATGTGTGGATACATAGACAACACCATGTCCCTAGTAAACCTCTAGTTGACTAGCTCGTTGGTCAATAGATGGTTATGGTTTCCTGACCATGGACATTGGATGTCGTTGATAACGGGATCACATCATTAGGAGAATGATGTGACCAATCCTAAGCCTAGCACAAGATCGTGTAGTTCGTATGCTAAAGCTTTTCTAATGTCAAGTATCATTTCCTTAGACCATGAGATTGTGCAACTCCCGGATACCATAGGAATACTTTGGGTGTGCCAAACGTCACAACGTAACTGGGTGGCTATAAAGGTGCACTACGGGTATCTCCGAAAGTGTCTGTTGGGTTGGCACGAATCGAGACTGGGATTTGTCACTCCGTGTGACGGAGAGGTATCTCTGGGCCCACTCGGTAGGACATCATCATAATGTGCACAATGTGACCAAGGAGTTGATCACGGGATGATGTGTTATGGCACGAGTAAAGAGACTTGCAGGTAACGAGATTGAACAAGGTATCGAGATACCGACGATCGAATCTCGGGCAAGTACTATACCGGTAGACAAAGGGAATTGAATACAGGATTGATTGAATCCTCGACATCGTGGTTCATCCGATGAGATCATCGTGGAACATGTGGGAGCCAACATGGGTATCCAGATCCCGCTGTTGGTTATTGACCGGAGAACGTCTCGGTCATGTCTGCATGGTTCCCGAACCCGTAGGGTCTACACACTTAAGGTTGGATGACGCTAGGGTTATAAAGGAAGTTTGTATGTGGTTACCGAATGTTGTTAGGAGTCCCGGATAAGATCCCGGACATCACGAGGAGTTCCGGAATGGTCCGGAGGTAAAGATTTATATATGGGAAGTCCTGTTTTGGTCACCCGAAAAGTTTCGGGTTTTATCGGTAATGTACCGGGACCACCGGGAGGGTCCCGGGGGGGGGGGGGGGGGGGGGGGGGGGGGGGGGGGGGGGGGGGGGGGGGGGGGGGGGGGGGGGGGGGGGGGGGGGGGGGGGGGGGGGGGGGGGGGGGGGGGGGGGGGGGGGGGGGGGGGGGGGGGGGGGGGGGGGGGGGGGGGGGGGGGGGGGGGGGGGGGGGGGGGGGGGGGGGGGGGGGGGGGGGGGGGGGGGGGGGGGGGGGGGGGGGGGGGGGGGGGGGGGGGGGGGGGGGGGGGGGGGGGGGGGGGGGGGGGGGGGGGGGGGGGGGGGGGGGGGGGGGGGGGGGGGGGGGGGGGGGGGGGGGGGGGGGGGGGGGGGGGGGGGGGGGGGGGGGGGGGGGGGGGGGGGGGGGGGGGGGGGGGGGGGGGGGGGGGGGGGGGGGGGGGGGGGGGGGGGGGGGGGGGGGGGGGGGGGGGGGGGGGGGGGGGGGGGGGGGGGGGGGGGGGGGGGGGGGGGGGGGGGGGGGGGGGGGGGGGGGGGGGGGGGGGGGGGGGGGGGGGGGGGGGGGGGGGGGGGGGGGGGGGGGGGGGGGGGGGGGGGGGGGGGGGGGGGGGGGGGGGGGGGGGGGGGGGGGGGGGGGGGGGGGGGGGGGGGGGGGGGGGGGGGGGGGGGGGGGGGGGGGGGGGGGGGGGGGGGGGGGGGGGGGGGGGGGGGGGGGGGGGGGGGGGGGGGGGGGGGGGGGGGGGGGGGGGGGGGGGGGGGGGGGGGGGGGGGGGGGGGGGGGGGGGGGGGGGGGGGGGGGGGGGGGGGGGGGGGGGGGGGGGAGTAAAGAAATCTTAAGATTTCGATTCCCAGTAAAAAAAAATATAGAATAGAAAAATATGGGACAAAAAATAAATCCACTCGGTTTCAGACTTGGTACAACCCAAAAACACCATTCCTTTTGGTTCGCACAACCAAAAAATTATTCGGAAGGTCTACAGGAAGATAAAAAAATAAGGGATTGTATCAAGAACTATATACAAAAGAATAGGAAAAAGGGCTCGAATAGAAAAATAGAATCAGACTCAAGTTCCGAAGTAATTACACATAATAGAAAAATGGACTCAGGTTCAAGTTCCGAAGTAATTACACATATAGAAATCCAAAAAGAAATCGATACGATCCACGTCATAATCCATATTGGATTCCCAAATTTATTAAAGAAAAAAGGAGCAATCGAAGAATTAGAGAAAGATCTACAAAAGGAAATTAACTCTGTAAACCAGAGATTTAATATTTCTATCGAAAAAGTTAAAGAACCTTATAGACAGCCTAACATTCTTGCAGAATATATAGCTGTTTCCAATTAAAAAATAGAGTTTCATTCCGAAAGGCAATGAAAAAAGCCATTGAATTAACTAAAAAAGCAGATATAAGGGGAGTAAAAGTAAAAATTGCGGGTCGTCTCGGAGGAAAAGAAATTGCACGCGCCGAATCCATTAAAAAGGGTAGACTTCCCCTCCAAACAATTCGCGCTAAAATTGATTATTGCTGCTATCCAATTCGGACTATCTATGGAGTATTAGGTGTAAAAATTTGGATATTCGTAGACGAAGAATAAGTAATCTTGTCTTCGGATTCTGTCCATTGATAGAATCAAAAATGACAAGAGACTTTTTTCCTGAAATCCCTGCAAAAGAAGAAATTATACCTCTTTCTATAAGATTTAATGAAAATTGATAAATCATTTAATATAATTGCTATGCTTAGTGTGTGACTCGTTATTTTTTTCTTTTTTTTTTTTTTAAGAAAAAAACTTAGTAATTATAGAAAATTAACTAATAACCAACCTATTGCTTCGTATTGTCGAGATCCTAACTAAGAAACAGTCACTATATGAATAAATACCTCTATCATAAATGAGTAGATGTGTCATATAGTTGTAGCAACTGCAATTTTTTCTCTAAAAAAGAAAAGGGATTCTAGGTTGTGAAGCAAAACTAAAGGGATGTGGATAAAGGGAGGGATGATAGAAAGAAGGAAGAGGAAATAAATAAGATATAGGATTCCACTATGTATGGTCTATGAATTACATCATAAAAGGCAATGTGATAAAGCATCAATATAATAAAAATAATAGAGAATTAAAAATTTTAACTTGAAACAAGAACTACAAATTTAAAGCAATAATAAAGAGCCGCCCGGGTTAATAAAACTGAGAAAATTAACTGTCGGAAAGAAATTTTTTGGAAGCTCCGTTGCGGGATTCAGACCTAACCATTCAAGGAGAAGCAGTGGGAACGACAGAACCTATGATTCCATAGGATTTTATTGAAAAGAATCCTAACACTTCATTGGGTGGGATGGCGGAACAAACCAAAAAAATTGTCTTATTTGGTAAGTTTATAAATTAACAAATAAGACAGGAAAGAGTAAATATTCGCCCGCGAAATTCTTATTGAATTAGAATACTTTACCGCGATTCAATAAGAGTCAAAATAAGGATTTTTTTAAGAAGGATTACATTATCTATAAATATAGAATTTAGATAAATATACACACACATCTGGATATATTCTAGATCTTCTTTTTTGACTATATATTATATTTTTCTGTTTTAACAAATTCAATATAAAAAAAACCGAACTTTTTCTATTATCTATTAATGTGTATCTATCCGTACCGTAATATTTTGGAATATTATGAATTAGATAAATTTACATGCTTTCTCATTCCATTCGCGAGGAGCTGGATGAGAAGAAACTCTCATGTCCAGTTTTGCAGTAGAGATGGAACTAAGAAAGAGAACCATCGACTATAACCCCAAAAGAACCAGATTTCGCAAACAACATAGAGGAAGAATGAAAGGAAAATCCTGCCGAGGCAATCGTATTTGTTTTGGTAGATATGCTCTTCAAGCACTTGAACCCGCTTGGATCACGGCGAGACAGATAGAAGCAGGACGAAGAGCAATAACACGATATGCACGTCGTGGTGGAAAAATATGGGTACGTATATTTCCCGACAAACCGGTTACACTAAGACCCACAGAAACACGTGGGGGGGGGGGGGGGGGGGGGGGGGGGGGGGGGGGGGGGGGGGGGGGGGGGGGGGGGGGGGGGGGGGGGGGGGGGGGGGGGGGGGGGGGGGGGGGGGGGGGGGGGGGGGGATCTCCATAGCTGCCAGTAAAATGCCCATACGAAGTCAATTTATTCGATTAGAGATATAGAACCCTAAAAGGGGTATGGAAGATAAAAAAAAAATGCCCGGTTTTTCTTTCTGGAAAGACAATATTTCTTTCATCCTTTTGCATTGAAATAACAAATTGAAATCAAAATAATATGATTCAACCTCAGACCCTTTTAAATGTAGCAGATAATAGTGGAGCTCGAAAATTGATGTGTATTCGAGTCATAGGAGCTGCTGGTAATCAGCGATATGCTCGTATTGGTGATGTTATTGTTGCTGTAATCAAAGACGCATTGCCCCAAATGCCTCTAGAAAGATCCGAAGTAATTCGAGCTGTAATTGTACGTACATGTAAAGAGTTCAAATGCGAAGACGGTATAATAATCCGCTATGATGACAATGCTGCGGTTATAATTGATCAAAAAGGCAATCCAAAAGGAACTCGAGTTTTTGGCGCGATTGCCGAGGAATTGAGAGGATTGAATTTTACCAAAATAGTTTCATTAGCTCCTGAAGTATTATAAATACTAGTAGGCGAAATTGAGATCAAAGAATTAATTTAGTAGATTGTGTTTTACGTATATGTTTTAAAATCCAAAATGAAAAAAAAAAAAGAAAACATGTTGATTATAGAAAAATTAGGAGGAACCTAGAATTAGAGTCTTATGGGCAAGGACACTATTGCTGATTTACTAACCTCTATAAGAAATGCGGACATGAATAAAAAAGGAACAGTTCGAGTAGTATCTACAAATATTACCGAAAACATTGTGAAAATACTTCTACGAGAGGGTTTTATTGAAAGTGTTCGGAAACATCAGGAACGTAACAGATATTTCTTGGTTTCAACTTTGCGACATCAAAAGAGAAAGACTAGAAAAGGAATATATAGAACAAGAACCTTTTTAAAGCGTATCAGCCGACCCGGCTTACGAATTTATACCAACTATCAAGGAATTCCTAAAGTTTTGGGTGGAATGGGAATTGCTATTCTTTCTACTTCTCGAGGAATAATGACAGATCGAGAAGCTCGACTAAACAGAATTGGGGGAGAAGTCTTATGTTATATATGGTAATCGCCCCGCCTATAGTGCTCGAATTCTATCTCGCCCTTCCTATTTTTAAAATAAAAATAGAAAAATAGGAGAAAAAAAATATGACAGAAAAAAAAAATAGGAGAGAAAAAAAAAACCCGAGAGAAGCAAAAGTAACTTTCGAAGGTTTAGTTACGGAAGCCCTACCCAATGGAATGTTCCGCGTTCGGCTAGAGAATGACACCATCATCCTAGGCTATATTTCAGGAAAGATACGGTCTAGTTCTATACGAATACTGATGGGGGATAGGGTCAAAATTGAAGTAAGTCGTTATGATTCAAGCAAGGGACGTATAATTTATAGACTTCCCCATAAGGATTCGAAGCGTATCGAAGACTCGAAGGATAGCGAAGATTTGAAGGATAGCGAAGATTTGAAGGATACCAAAGATTCAAAGGATTAGGTTTTTCTTTTTTTTTTCTAGGGTAATAAATTCTAAGTTCTAAAATTCAAGCGAAGAGACTTATTTTTTCCAAAAGATTAGATTCATAGTTTAAAAAAAGATACGGAAATATGAAAATAAGAGCTTCCGTTCGTAAAATTTGTACAAAATGTCGACTGATTCGTAGGCGTGGACGAATTAGAGTCATTTGCTCTAATCCGAAGCATAAACAAAGACAGGGGTAATCTTTCGAAAAAGAACTTTACTTTCTAAAAAGTAAAAAAAAGTACCCGCGGAAATGTTCCAATTCCAAATAAAATAATTTCATTTAAAATAATTAAAGTAAAGGGTTTATTTTACCCTGAAACGGATATCTTTGTATCTTTTTTTCTTTTTTTTATTTCTAACTCATATTTATGAGATAATAAAATATGGCAAAAGCTATACCAAAAATTGGTTCACGTAAGAAAGTGCGTATTGGTTTACGTAGGAATGCACGTTTTAGTTTACGGAAGAGTGCACGTAGAATAACAAAAGGGGTTATTCATGTTCAAGCTAGTTTCAACAATACCATTATAACTGTTACAGACCCACAAGGTCGGGTGGTTTTTTGGTCCTCGGCCGGTACTTGTGGATTCAAAAGCTCAAGAAAAGCATCACCCTATGCTGGTCAAAGAACAGCAGTAGATGCTATTCGTACAGTAGGTTTGCAACGAGCAGAAGTTATGGTAAAGGGCGCTGGTAGTGGAAGAGATGCCGCATTACGAGCCATTGCTAAAAGTGGTGTGCGATTAAGTTGTATACGCGATGTAACACCTATGCCGCATAATGGATGTCGACCGCCTAAAAAAAGACGTCTGTAAAAGAATTAACCCGCTTTCAACTTTCATTTCAAGAGAAATAAACGATTCAATGATAAAATAATAATACTAGTCTATTATGGTTCGAGAGGAGGTAGCAGGATCCACTCAAACACTACAGTGGAAGTGTGTTGAATCAAGAGTAGATAGTAAGCGCCTTTATTATGGTCGTTTCATTCTGTCCCCGCTTAGAAAAGGTCAAGCGGACACCGTCGGTATTGCCTTGCGAAGAGCTTTACTTGGAGAAATAGAAGGAACATGTATCACACGTGCAAAATTTGGGAGCGTGCCGCACGAATATTCTACAATAGCAGGTATTGAAGAATCCGTACAAGAAATTTTACTAAATTTGAAAGAAATTGTATTGAGAAGTAATCTCTATGGAGTTAGAGACGCATCCATTTGCGTCAAAGGTCCTAGATACATAACTGCTCAAGATATCATCTTACCGCCTTCCGTAGAAATCGTTGATACGGCACAACCTATAGCGGGGGGGGGGGGGGGGGGGGGGGGGGGGGGGGGGGGGGGGGGGGGGGGGGGGGGGGGGGGGGGGGGGGGGGGGGGGGGGGGGGGGGGGGGGGGGGGGGGGGGGGGGGGGGGGGGGGGGGGGGGGGGGGGGGGGGGGGGGGGGGGGGGGGGGGGGGGGGGGGGGGGGGGGGGGGGGGGGGGGGGGGGGGGGGGGGGGGGGGGGGGGGGGGGGGGGGGGGGGGGGGGGGGGGGGGGGGGGGGGGGGGGGGGGGGGGGGGGGGGGGGGGGGGGGGGGGGGGGGGGGGGGGGGGGGGGGGGGGGGGGGGGGGGGGGGGGGGGGGGGGGGGGGGGGGGGGGGGGGGGGGGGGGGGGGGGGGGGGGGGGGGGGGGGGGGGGGGGGGGGGGGGGGGGGGGGGGGGGGGGGGGGGGGGGGGGGGGGGGGGGGGGGGGGGGGGGGGGGGGGGGGGGGGGGGGGGGGGGGGGGGGGGGGGGGGGGGGGGGGGGGGGGGGGGGGGGGGGGGGGGGGGGGGGGGGGGGGGGGGGGGGGGGGGGGGGTTGACAGTTTTCGTATGGAAGATAGAAAACATATATGGGACACTCTAGAGAAGCATCTCCCAATTGATTTACTTAAGAATAAACTCTCGTTTTAAATCCATTGCAATTTTTTTTCTTCTTCTTTTTCGAGATAGAATAAAAAGAAAACAATTTAGCATCTTTGGTACAATCTATATTTTCGCGAAATGGATCATAATAAAATGGATTTTAGGTATCTAGGGAAGATTCACTTGGAAGTAACTATTTCCTAGATACCTATGGTACTTCACGGTTGAATGAATCAAAAATATCTAAAAAAGACCTAAAGTTAATGATTTATCAATGGGTAATGTTGCTCCAATACCTAACCAAAGAGCTACTACAGTACCGATTAAAAAAACGGTCGTAGCTACTGGGCGGCGAAATGGATTTTGAAATTTATTGACATTCTCTAGAAAAGGTACTGTCAATAAGCCTGTTGGCACAGAAACCATTAAGAGAACGCCCAATAACTTATTGGGTACCGTACGGAGTATTTGAAACACGGGAAAGAAGTACCACTCGGGTAATGGTATTTCCAGAGGAGTTGCAAACGGATCTGCCGGTTCACCAATCATTGATGGCTCGAGAACCGCTAAACCTACATTACATGCAATAGTACCTAGAATTACTACTGGAAAAATATATAAAAGATCGTTGGGCCATGCGGGTTCCCCGTAATAATTATGTCCCATCCCTTTAGCTAATTTAGCTCTTAATACAGGATCATTTAAGTCTGGTTTCTTTGTTATTGGGATAGGTGAACTCTTTAGGATCCATCCCCCAAAGGAACCGGACATGAGAATTTATCATCATCCGGCTCGAGCAAGAGTGAAAGAAATAAGACCGCGGAAGATCCTTAATAGAATTAAGGTATATAATGACTCAATGACTCTAGGCAAGAAAAGCTTTATCAGATTCTCTTTTCCGAAGTTGCACCTACAACTACTCATTGAAAATAATCCTATTCTTATGGGTAAATGCTCAATATCCAAGTGGGCTTACAAATTTGATCATGATCAATTGCTTTGTGGATTGTCTCATGTCTCTTGATTAGTTGGGGGGGGGGGGGGGGGGGGGGGGGGGGGGGGGGGGGGGGGGGGGGGGGGGGGGGGGGGGGGGGGGTAAAAAATCAAAAAGTTTAGCCTACATTCTTCCTTAGATCCCTTCTTTTACTCCGATAGTATTGCGGATCACAATCGATGCAAAGAAAATGAATGCATTTCCATACTATAATAAAAAGGTAAGTGTAATAAATAGAGAACTGGATCATGTCACATGACTTATTCCATTTCTACTCTATGGGATCTTACGGAGCCTGTTCATGGATGACATGGTTGCGGTATGATCATAGAAGATATTCTCCTCAAGTGAACCAGCCTATCCTTCCTAGGTAGGGGACTTACATGTTGATTGGATGCGGAGACACCTTTGGTTGTGAATTCTAATGTGGCAGATCCAATTCTTTATCTGCATGGCCAAATCAATAATTCAAGTCACACACTCCCATAATCCGCCTTTTTTCTTTCGTAAAATTAACTTCAACTATTTGTATTGTATAAAAATACTTTGGAGTTGAAGAGAAGTATCCAAATGACATGTGTTATTTTACAATAACCCATGCTTGTAGCAATGAAATACCACAACCTACCCGATATGATATATGATAATTATAATTCTCTATGATATGCCTTCCCTATAAAGGACCCGAAATACCTTGCTTACGTATCATTGGAAAGTGCATTAACATAAATACGGCAGTAAGCAGAGGCAGTACAAAGGTATGTAAACTATAAAAACGAGTCAAAGTGGATTGGCCCACACTAGCACTTCCGCGTAATAACTCCACTAAAGGCGATCCTATTACCGGAATGGCGTCAGGTACACCTGTCACAATTTTGACTGCCCAATAGCCAATTTGATCCCAAGGCAAAGAATAACCAGTTACACCAAATGATGCAGTCAAAACAGCCAAAACCACACCTGTGACCCAAGTTAATTCACGGGGTTTTTTAAATCCCCCTGTGAGATACACACGAAATACATGCAGGATCATCATTAAAACCATCATACTTGCTGACCATCGATGAACGGATCGGATTAACCAACCAAAGTTGGCCTCGGTCATTATGTATTGAACCGAGGAAAAAGCCTCTGTAACGGTTGGTCGGTAGTAAAAAGTCATAGCAAAACCGGTAGCGACTTGTACTAGAAAACAAGTAAGTGTAATTCCCCCTAAACAATAAAATATGTTGACATGGGGAGGAACATATTTACTAGTTATATCATCTGCAATTGCCTGAATCTCAAGACGTTCCTCAAACCAATCATATACTTTATTGAGATAGGTAACTAACCCGAGTCCCCCTCTAAGAGCCGTATATGAAAATTTCATCTCGTACGGCTCAAGCAGAAACACAAAAATTTTCAACGAATATTAGAAAAAGGTTCAAAACTTCATCAGCCACTGAATTGGGTCGATTTGCCTTGAAGATATCAAATAAGAAAAATCCGGAATATCTTCTTTGTGATGATAATGCCAAAAAATCTCAAGTTGGCGCGTCTTTCTTTCTTCCTTTCCCTTATGTTGGTCATTAGAGGCTTCTTGACTTTTCTCTTCCCTATAAAGGATTTGTTTTTTATGCATAATATAGAAATTATCTTGTTGAGATCCTATGAATCAGTTCAATTAAAACCTTAGATTCATACTAGAGCCACGATGATTTAGTCTCAAGCTAAACAAAAGGCAAGGGTTCTTCGAATAAGAACCGCTTGATAATCATTTATTGAATCAGTGTAATGACTCGACAAAATCGAGAGAAAAAAAGTTGTCTTTTGGGCAAACAAAATTGGAAGGAAGAAAATTTCTTTTTTATTTTTATTTAAGAACTACTTGAATTTTTCAGTCTGGTTGCGAGGTCTTAATAGTGAGTATGAATCATAGTTCCATTTTTTTTTGATCCACTCTATCTATTTCGGGGGGGGGGGGGGGGGGGGGGGGGGGGGGGGGGGGGGGGGGGGGGGGGGGGGGGGGGGGGGGGGGGGGGGGGGGGGGGGGGGGGGGGGGGGGGGGGGGGGGGGGGGGGGGGGGGGGGGGGGGGGGGGGGGGGGGGGGGGGGGGGGGGGGGGGGGGGGGGGGGGGGGGGGGGGGGGGGGGGGGGGGGGGGGGGGGGGGGGGGGGGGGGGGGGGGGGGGGGGGGGGGGGGGGGGGGGGGGGGGGGGGGGGGGGGGGGGGGGGGGGGGGGGGGGGGGGGGGGGGGGGGGGGGGGGGGGGGGGGGGGGGGGGGGGGGGGGGGGGGGGGGGGGGGGGGGGGGGGGGGGGGGGGGGGGGGGGGGGGGGGGGGGGGGGGGGGGGGGGGGGGGGGGGGGGGGGGGGGGGGGGGGGGGGGGGGGGGGGGGGGGGGGGGGGGGGGGGGGGGGGGGGGGGGGGGGGGGGGGGGGGGGGGGGGGGGGGGGGGGGGGGGGGGGGGGGGGGGGGGGGGGGGGGGGGGGGGGGGGGGGGGGGGGGGGGGGGGGGGGGGGGGGGGGGGGGGGGGGGGGGGGGGGGGGGGGGGGGGGGGGGGGGGGGGGGGGGGGGGGGGGGGGGGGGGGGGGGGGGGGGGGGGGGGGGGGGGGGGGGGGGGGGGGGGGGGGGGGGGGGGGGGGGGGGGGGGGGGGGGGGGGGGGGGGGGGGGGGGGGGGGGGGGGGGGGGGGGGGGGGGGGGTTGACTTTGTATACTATTCCGTTGTAGTTGTAAATACACGATCTTTTCGTAGATCCATTGTAATCTTGAAATTCTATAAAAATGGAAACAGCAACTTTAGTCGCCATCTCCATATCTGGTTTACTTGTAAGCTTTACTGGGTATGCCTTATATACCGCGTTTGGGCAACCCTCTCAACAATTAAGAGATCCATTCGAAGAACACGGAGACTAATTTAAGTAAGAAGTCCCCCTATCTGGGAGACTTCTTACTTAAATGAAATTATTTTATTCTTTTAGTTGGAGTTGGTGGAACCTTAGGTGGTTCTCGGAAGAAGATAGCGAAAAAAATTATCCCTAAAGTCGAAACTAAAAGGAACGTATAAACCAATGCTTCCATAGATTCGATCCTGGTTTATTTACAATTATAACTTCCACACCTATTCATTTGTCATTTGGGATAATTTCCCATATAAAGAAAGAAAAAGAGTCAAAGAAAGGATGGGAGATGTTTCCCATGTCAAATCAAAAAAGAGAGGTGAAAGATACTATAACAATGTGTATCAGGCTGCCTGTTTCCTTGTAGTTGGATCTCCCACTTTTTGGAATGTTCCAAATTCCACTTGAGCATCCAAATCTGGATCAATACCAGCAAAAACATCTCGGAACAATGTTCTAGCGCCATGCCAAATGTGTCCGAAAAAGAAGAGCAAAGCAAAGGTAGCATGACCAAAAGTGAACCAACCCCTTGGACTGCTGCGAAAAACACCATCAGATTTCAAAGTAGCCCGGTCTAATTCAAAAATTTCCCCTAATTGAGAACGCCTCGCATATTTTTTTACAGTAGCAGGATCAGAATAACTTACTCCATTAAGTTCGCCACCATAGAACTCCACCGTTACGCCTACTTGTTCAACACTATATTTGGATTCTGCTCTTCTAAAAGGAACGTCTGCTCTAACAATTCCCTCCTCATCTACCAAAACAACCGGAAATGTTTCAAAAAAAGTAGGCATACGGCGTACAAAAAGCTCACGTCCTTCTTTATCTCTAAAGACGGGATGTCCTAACCATCCAACAGCTATTCCATCCCCATTGTCCATTGAGCCTGCTCTGAATAATCCCCCTTTTGCCGGATTATTACCAATATAATCATAAAAGGCTAATTTTTCGGGAATTTTAGACCAAGCTTCTGATAAACTAAGATTTTCGGCTAAACCATTGCTAACTCTTCGATATATTTCTTGCTGAAAGTATCCCTGATCCCACTGATAACGAGTAGGCCCAAATAATTCGATTGGGGTCGGGGGGGGGGGGGGGGGGGGGGGGGGGGGGGGGGGGGGGGGGGGGGGGGGGGGGGGGGGGGGGGGGGGGGGGGGGGGGGGGGGGGGGGGGGGGGGGGGGGGGGGGGGGGGGGGGGGGGGGGGGGGGGGGGGGGGGGGGGGGGGGGGGGGGGGGGGGGGGGGGGGGGGGGGGGGGGGGGGGGGGGGGGGGGGGGGGGGGGGGGGGGGGGGGGGGGGGGGGGGGGGGGGGGGGGGGGGGGGGGGGGGGGGGGGGGGGGGGGGGGGGGGGGGGGGGGGGGGGGGGGGGGGGGGGGGGGGGGGGGGGGGGGGGGGGGGGGGGGGGGGGGGGGGGGGGGGGGGGGGGGGGGGGGGGGGGGGGGGGGGGGGGGGGGGGGGGGGGGGGGGGGGGGGGGGGGGGGGGGGGGGGGGGGGGGGGGGGGGGGGGGGGGGGGGGGGGGGGGGGGGGGGGGGGGGGGGGGGGGGGGGGGGGGGGGGGGGGGGGGGGGGGGGGGGGGGGGGGGGGGGGGGGGGGGGGGGGGGGGGGGGGGGGGGGGGGGGGGGGGGGGGGGGGGGGGGGGGGGGGGGGGGGGGGGGGGGGGGGGGGGGGGGGGGGGGGGGGGGGGGGGGGGGGGGGGGGGGGGGGGGGGGGGGGGGGGGGGGGGGGGGGGGGGGGGGGGGGGGGGGGGGGGGGGGGGGGGGGGGGGGGGGGGGGGGGGGGGGGGGGGGGGGGGGGGGGGGGGGGGGGGGGGGGGGGGGGGGGGGGGGGGGGGGGGGGGGGGGGGGGGGGGGGGGGGGGGGGGGGGGGGGGGGGGGGGGGGGGGGGGGGGGGGGGGGGGGGGGGGGGGGGGGGGGGGGGGGGGGGGGGGGGGGGGGGGGGGGGGGGGGGGGGGGGGGGGGGGGGGGGGGGGGGGGGGGGGGGGGGGGGGGGGGGGGGGGGGGGGGGGGGGGGGGGGGGGGGGGGGGGGGGGGGGGGGGGGGGGGGGGGGGGGGGGGGGGGGGGGGGGGGGGGGGGGGGGGGGGGGGGGGGGGGGGGGGGGGGGGGGGGGGGGGGGGGGGGGGGGGGGGGGGGGGGGGGGGGGGGGGGGGGGGGGGGGGGGGGGGGGGGGGGGGGGGGGGGGGGGGGGGGGGGGGGGGGGGGGGGGGGGGGGGGGGGGGGGGGGGGGGGGGGGGGGGGGGGGGGGGGGGGGGGGGGGGGGGGGGGGGGGGGGGGGGGGGGGGGGGGGGGGGGGGGGGGGGGGGGGGGGGGGGGGGGGGGGGGGGGGGGGGGGGGGGGGGGGGGGGGGGGGGGGGGGGGGGGGGGGGGGGGGGGGGGGGGGGGGGGGGGGGGGGGGGGGGGGGGGGGGGGGGGGGGGGGGGGGGGGGGGGGGGGGGGGGGGGGGGGGGGGGGGGGGGGGGGGGGGGGGGGGGGGGGGGGGGGGGGGGGGGGGGGGGGGGGGGGGGGGGGGGGGGGGGGGGGGGGGGGGGGGGGGGGGGGGGGGGGGGGGGGGGGGGGGGGGGGGGAGAAAGCGCGAATATTTATTTCATTCCATTAAAAATAAGAAGCCAATTCTGTTCATAAGAAGAAAGAGAAGCAGATCTATTCTATACTCGATAAGTGCCAATATGCAATGGGTAACTTGGCCAATTTGGAAAAAACGAAGAATAGATCGCTACCCCTCTTTGTTTAGCATTCGAATCACCCATTCCTTTTTCTTTATTCAATCTGTCTTACATTCCTTATATGTATAACCTTTCAATCTACGTATTAATAGAATCTATAGTATTCATATAGAATAAGAATAAAAATTAAGACAATAAACTGCGGATTCTTTCTTTCTGTTCCATTCTTACGTTTCCATATTAAAGTGTGGTTTTCTTACTTAAATTTAATAATATTAATCTAATATGCCCATTGGTGTTCCAAAAGTACCTTACCGGATTCCTGGAGATGAAGAAGCGACTTGGGTTGACTTATACAATGTTATGTATCGAGAAAGGACACTTTTTTTAGGTCAAGAGATTCGTTGCGAGATCACGAATCATATTACAGGTCTCATGGTATATCTGAGTATAGAAGATGGAATTAGTGATATTTTTTTGTTTATAAACTCCCCCGGCGGGTGGCTAATCTCAGGAATGGCTATTTTTGATACGATGCAAACGGTGACACCAGATATATATACAATATGCCTCGGAATAGCCGCCTCCATGGCATCCTTCATTCTGCTTGGAGGAGAACCCACCAAGCGTATAGCATTCCCTCACGCGAGGATTATGCTTCACCAACCTGCTAGTGCTTATTATCGGGCAAGGACACCAGAATTTTTACTAGAAGTAGAAGAGTTACACAAAGTTCGCGAAATGATCACAAGGGTTTATGCAGTAAGAACAGGCAAGCCTTTTTGGGTTGTATCCGAAGACATGGAAAGGGATGTTTTTATGTCAGCAGACGAAGCCAAAGCTTATGGACTTGTCGATATTGTAGGGGATGAAATGATTGACAAGCACTGCGATACTGATCCAGTGTGGTTTCCAGAAATGTTTAAGGATTGGTAGTGTCCGGATTTCTTGTAAAGTTATTTCACAGCTAAATTCGTGTTTTCCTCGATTTAATAGAAAATAGAAAGACTTCATGATGAGCAATCATCAGGTTAAGATGGATCTAAACCAATCCATTTTTTTCTATATACATACAACATGCCGACGGTTAAACAACTTATTAGAAACGCAAGACAGCCAATACGAAATGCTCGAAAAACGGCCGCGCTTAAAGGATGCCCTCAGCGTCGAGGAACATGTGCTAGGGTGTATGTGCGACTCGTTCAGATCATGACTTCAAACAAATATAAAAAAAATTGAAGTATCCATGATTAGTACCAATGAATAGGATATAGCTTCTCTATCCTAGATTTCTATGGTATATGGAATTTATGGTTTCCTTTGGTGCAAATCCAATTATCTAAATTGGAAATAAGAAGCAATTCTCCCATTGGTAGCAAATGGTTATCCATTAAGCGGAGGAAATAGTAATAAAAAGAAAAAGGCTTATGCTCCTTTATCTTAAAAGAACGGACTAACAGGGTCAGCTACTTAGCCAACTTTCATAATTAAATACCGTCACTGTATGGATAACTCTTATTGTGAAAAGAGCTATTTACTCTATAATGGATAGGTAGAGCCAAAGAATGTGGACTATACAAGTTCGCAATACCTTTTGATGAAAGAAAGGGCTCCGGTGTATGGGGGGGGGGGGGGGGGGGGGGGGGGGGGGGGGGGGGGGGGGGGGGGGGGGGGGGGGGGGGGGGGGGGGGGGGGGGGGGGGGGGGGGGGGGGGGGGGGGGGGGGGGGGGGGGGGGGGGGGGGGGGGGGGGGGGGGGGGGGGGGGGGGGGGGGGGGGGGGGGGGGGGGGGGGGGGGGGGGGGGGGGGGGGGGTAGAGAGGGCCTCACCGTTTAAAAGGGAACCATAGAAACGATGGAACCCACTATTTTTTTTAGTATTATTAGAATGAATTTGTTATTTCGTATAGAAATAACTGAACGGAGTGGAATAAAAAATCGTGGTTGGGAAGGTTACTATAGCAAAAGCCATTGGAATTAATATTTTATATATCGGAATAATTAGTTTTGTTATTAATGAGAAAAAGGGTGGCTAAAAGAAGAGAAATCATTAGTTATTCATTAAGGTTAATTTGATTCAATGACCAGAGTTCCGCGAGGATATATAGCCCGGAGACGACGAACAAAAATGCGTTCATTTGCCTCAAACTTTAGAGGGGCTCATTTAAGACTTAATCGAATGATTACCCAACAGGTAAAAAGAGCTTTTGTTTCCTCTCATCGAGATAGAGGTAGGCAAAAGAGGGATTTTCGTCGTTTGTGGATCACTCGGATAAACGCAGCAACGCGGGTATATAAAGTATTCGATAGTTATAGTAAATTAATACACAACCTGTACAAGAAGAAATTGATTCTTAATCGTAAAATGCTTGCACAAGTAGCTGTATCAAATCCAAATAATCTTTACACGATTTCCAATAAAATAAAGATCATCAATTAAAAGTATAAATAAAGTAATATACTGGAATAAAAAAAGATGAATTCCCGGAGAGGGAACTCCGGGAAGATACAATAAATTAAGATTAAGTGGTAGGAATCAACGAGCTGGATTACTTTCTTTATAATATATATAGGTCTGGCCCTTTCGAATTCGAATAAAACATCAACAATCGGAACTTAAGTTCCGGTTGTTGTTTCTTAAATTTTGGTTGTTTTGTTGTTTCTTAAGTTTCGATTGGAATTGTACTTTTGCGTTAATTGAGGAATATGTCTATTTTTTCTGGGGGTCTAGAACCTGTAATTATTGAAATTGACTGGGCTTGAAATTGCTTTTCGTTCTCATAGTTACGAAACGGTAAGAAAGATAAAATACGAGCCTGTTTTATAGCAAGAGTAATTAATCGTTGTTGTTTCAAGGTTAATCTATTTATTCGTCTCGATAATATTTTTCCTTGTTCACTAATAAATCTATTAATTAAACTCATGTTTCTATAATCAATTCGATCTCCCGGGCCAATCCGAGGACGCCTACGAAAAGGTTGTTTAGATTTACGAAAAGGTTGCTTGAATTTACGAAAAGTTTGCTTGGATTTACGAAAGGGTTGCTTGGATTTATTAAAAGTTTGCTTGGATTTACTAAAGGGTTGCTTAGATTTAAGAAAAGGTTGTTTAGATGTATACATGATTTATTCCTTATTTAAAATTTGAAAATTTGAAAATTCACTTCTTTATTTTATTAATTTAGGATCCAGAAGAAGTAGTTTTTCTTTGATCCATATCTTATTTGATTCATATTATAGTATATGAATACCCTCTATACATATGAAATAATATCTACCGGAAATCAGATGAGTTGATTTGTATTTTGTATTCTATACTATGTTTTCTTTATATATTAAATATGAAGTTCTTACTCTTTCTGTTGTTTGGAAAGATCGAACACACGATGTTCCTATTTCTTTATTTCGTGATGAGTCGTATGCTTGCGACAATAACGACAAAATTTTTTGAATTCTAATTGTCCGGGTGTATTGTGGCGATTCTTTTGAGTACTATATCTAGAAATCCCCGTCGATTCCTCATTGGCACCTTTTCGAACACAACTGATGCATTCCAAAATAACTCTGATTCTAACATCTTTTCCCTTGGCCATGAACCTCCTTTTCTTTTTGGATTGACTTAACTTAATTATTCTACTTATTCTTTTATTCTTCTATTTTGAATCCGAAGAAGAAGAATAAAATTCATTAGAATAATTTTTTTTTATTCTTAAATTAAGTAATAAAAAATAGAGAAATAATTAAAGAATACAAGGGGGGGGGGGGGGGGGGGGGGGGGGGGGGGGATCCTTGTCGAATTAGCAAAGATTTTGGTTCGAAATCCTTTCATTTAATTAGCCAGCCCCGCCTTTTCTATGCTCTGATTTCTGAGGCCTTATTTAGCTTGGGTACCCCTTTAAATTGAATTTCTATTTTCAAAAATGGGGTTTACCAAATTTTTAATGACTCTGAGGTTCAACCCAATCCATCTTTTCTTTCTTTTTCCTTCCGATACTAAAAAAAGATTGAAAAGGATCAAATTTTGTCATATCACGAAGAAATCTATCCCTTCCATAGCAATAACTAGAATTAAAAAAAAGGGAATGACAAAGCATCTGGGAATAAACGATTAATTTCTATCAATAAACCTGCTAAAGCACCAAACCATAGAGTACTTAGCACGGGTGCTACAGAGAGATATGTTTTTATATCCCGCATTGAAAATCCTCCTTCCTTGTTGGAATACATATATGATCATAAACTCTTGCCCAAGATTGTTATGCTATATATAAAATGAACCATATCGACGAAATTTTCCTATCCCTAAAAAAGAAAAAGATGACCCCTTCTTCCTATATATTACCAAGGAAAAGTAATCCTTCTTTTATAGGCGAAATTATATTGGATTTTATATGTATATAATTCCTTAATTATATGAGACCAAAAAGAAGAAATGACACGAGGGTTCTATATATAGATAGAGAAAGAAAGAAGAAGAAAATAGAAAGAACAAGAAAATTATGATGTGGAAAAGAAGACAGGAATTGTGTACAATGGCATTGTACAACAATTTAATTTGGAAAAGGGATGTAGCGCAGCTTGGTAGCGCGTTTGTTTTGGGTACAAAATGTCACAGGTTCAAATCCTGTCATCCCTACCTATTACTTCTTTCTTCTTTATAGGCAGTAGCGACGAGATCAATTAAAGTAAAGTGGGTATAACTTGAATTTGTGGAGACTATAGGGGGGGGGGGGGGGGGGGGGGGGGGGGGGGGGGGGGGGGGGGGGGGGGGGGGGGGGGGGGGGGGGGGGGGGGGGGGGGGGGGGGGGGGGGGGGGGGGGGGGGGGGGGGGGGGGGGGGGGGGGGGGGGGGGGGGGGGGGGGGGGGGGGGGGGGGGGGGGGGGGGGGGGGGGGGGGGGGGGGGGGGGGGGGGGGGGGGGGGGGGGGGGGGGGGGGGGGGGGGGGGGGGGGGGGGGGGGGGGGGGGGGGGGGGGGGGGGGGGGGGGGGGGGGGGGGGGGGGGGGGGGGGGGGGGGGGGGGGGGGGGGGGGGGGGGGGGGGGGGGGGGGGGGGGGGGGGGGGGGGGGGGGGGGGGGGGGGGGGGGGGGGGGGGGGGGGGGGGGGGGGGGGGGGGGGGGGGGGGGGGGGGGGGGGGGGGGGGGGGGGGGGGGGAATACGCAGTCACGAATAATCCCGCTAAAGTAATAGGAATTAGGCCTAAGACGATTCCAAATAGAAAAACTTCAATCATTTCGATTTGTTCGAGGGGATAAAAAAAGAGGTACGATCTATCCCTAAATAGTACTCTAAATTATCCACGAATCTCAATGACCAAGAAAAGAATTCCTAATTAGTCTGGAAAAGAGTCGTAGAATGCCAGGAATCCCAAAGAAAGATTTTTCTTTTCTGAATTATAATTATTCAGTCAATTCAAATAAGGCGTATCTTGTTCAAGCCAATAAATAGAGCTGGGGTTATAGTTAAAGCAGCCAGTAGAAAACCAAAATAACTAGTTAAAGTAAGCATGAAAGAGTTAAATTCCATTTATTTTTTTTTTACTACACTACATATGTTGGTAAAGCATTTACCTAAGTTATGGAAAATTCATAATTCATCAGTTATTTTAGATAATACTAAAAAACAAGATAGAGTAAGATACAGAAGTGTAAAAGAAAGTGGATTCATCAGATGATACATGAGTCCCTAATTCCGAATCAAGAGATTTGTTGTGGAATTTGTCAATTGAGTAAAGTAATAATATTAAGAACTAGATCATCTAACCCCATTGAATGAAAAAATGAAATTCGATTTTCAAGGAAATTTTTGAATAAGAGATAAATAAACAATTGAATTGAAAAAAAAAAACTTCTTTCTATTTTGGATAATTTCTTTTTCAATAGGACCCTCTTTTTGGAGTGAACGATCGAATATTCCCCTATTCCTTCTTATTTTAACTGATTGTATTCCATATGGAATAAGAGGAGAACAAAAGCATTCCACGACCTGCCAAGGGGCTGTTAAAAAAAAAAAGAAAGCTCTTCCTTGAATTTACTTTATTTTTATTCCTTTTTCGAACTCCAACCAAAGTAGATTCGAAGACAAGTCACTTCAATTATCCTTTTAAGTTCTATTCTATCTTCTGTCTTTCCCTATTTCATCTCGTAAAGTTCCGCGCTCGCAGTTTGGTCAAGAAAGTTAGACCTAATCCAACAAGAACAATACAAGGATTAATTACGAATTATGAAAGGATAGATTTCACATATACTTGTCCTTGTATTGTGTCAGTATGAGAATATCCTTCCTAAATTATTTATCCAAACCTATTGATCATTAACTTAGATTTTCCCAAGATTTTGGCTGCTATTCCGAATTACTCTATTATTCCGAAGCCAATGAAAAGTAAGTAGAACCTACAAAAATGGGGTTTTCTATTGATGCCTTGAATAACATATAGCTTACCTATAGACAAAAAATAAAAAAAAAAAAAAGTAATTATGTTTCGGAACCAGGCAAAACCAGATTGCTGTGCCATAGGAAGGATAGCTATACTAATTCGGTATACTCAAAATACACCTTTGGTACAAAATTGACAATCTCACAAGGATGAAATATCAGTAATTTTCTATTTACTGGTCGATCCCATCTTTTACGGAATCAATTCCTTTTTTGAATGTACAAAAATTTTGGGAGTTCAGCATGTCTGGAAGCACGGGAGAACGTTCTTTTGCTGATATTATTACCAGTATTCGATACTGGGTTATTCATAGCATTACTATACCTTCCCTATTCATTGCGGGTTGGTTATTTGTCAGTACGGGTTTAGCTTATGACGTGTTTGGAAGTCCTAGGCCAAACGAGTATTTCACGGAAAGCCGACAAGGAATTCCGTTAATAACCGACCGTTTTGATTCTTTAGAACAACTCGATGAATTTAGTAGATCCTTTTAGGAGGCCCTCAATGACCATAGATCGAACCTATCCTATTTTTACAGTGCGATGGCTGGCTATTCACGGACTAGCTGTACCTACTGTTTTTTTCTTGGGATCAATATCAGCAATGCAGTTCATCCAACGATAAACCAAATTCCAACTATAGAACTATGACACAATCAAACCCGAATGAACAAAATGTTGAATTGAATCGTACCAGTCTATACTGGGGTTTATTACTCATTTTTGTACTTGCTGTTTTATTTTCCAATTACTTCTTCAATTGAGAGAAAGAAAGAGACTAATAAGAATTCTCTTATCCCATTTGGAAGGATACCATCCTTATAACTACCCATGACTGTTTTTGTCTCTAGCATGACCAATTGATAAAATGTGGAGGAAAGTAGGGGAAATGGCCGATACTACTGGAAGAATTCCTCTTTGGCTGATAGGTACTGTAGCCGGTATTGCTGTGATTGGTTTAGTAGGTGTTTTCTTTTATGGTTCATATTCTGGATTGGGTTCATCTCTATAGTAATCGGAGGGACCAGATTGTAAACATGAAAAAGTAGGAGCTTAGCGGGTCCTTACCCCCCTTTATCTGATTAGAGCGGAAAGGACCCGCGGAATTTTTACTCTTATAACGCGAATTGATTCTATTCGATTCACTCTTATGAAGCAACAAGAAAAAGAGATCACTCGAGGATCCAATATCTTATTCCACGAAGGAAGTATCCTGAAAATCCTTGATTTAGTTTCGAGTAATAAACTAATAAAACCTTAATCAAAACTATTCAACTAGCCTAAGGGGGGGGGGGGGGGGGGGGGGGGGGGGGGGGGGGGGGGGGGGGGGGGGGGGGGGGGGGGGGGGGGGGGGGGGGGGGGGGGGGGGGGGGGGGGGGGGGGGGGGGGGGGGGGGGGGGGGGGGGGGGGGGGGGGGGGGGGGGGGGGGGGGGGGGGGGGGGGGGGGGGGGGGGGGGGGGGGGGGGGGGGGGGGGGGGGGGGGGGGGGGGGGGGGGGGGGGGGGGGGGGGGGGGGGGGGGGGGGGGGGGGGGGGGGGGGGGGGGGGGGGGGGGGGGGGGGGGGGGGGGGGGGGGGGGGGGGGGGGGGGGGGGGGGGGGGGGGGGGGGGGGGGGGGGGGGGGGGGGGGGGGGGGGGGGGGGGGGGGGGGGGGGGGGGGGGGGGGGGGGGGGGGGGGGGGGGGGGGGGGGGGGGGGGGGGGGGGGGGGGGGGGGGGGGGGGGGGGGGGGGGGGGGGGGGGGGGGGGGGGGGGGGGGGGGGGGGGGGGGGGGGGGGGGGGGGGGGGGGGGGGGGGGGGGGGGGGGGGGGGGGGGGGGGGGGGGGGGGGGGGGGGGGGGGGGGGGGGGGGGGGGGGGGGGGGGGGGGGGGGGGGGGGGGGGGGGGGGGGGGGGGGGGGGGGGGGGGGGGGGGGGGGGGGGGGGGGGGGGGGGGGGGGGGGGGGGGGGGGGGGGGGGGGGGGGGGGGGGGGGGGGGGGGGGGGGGGGGGGGGGGGGGGGGGGGGGGGGGGGGGGGGGGGGGGGGGGGGGGGGGGGGGGGGGGGGGGGGGGGGGGGGGGGGGGGGGGGGGGGGGGGGGGGGGGGGGGGGGGGGGGGGGGGGGGGGGCACGTAATGGATCCTGAAGCACGATTTCTGCGTCCCCCTGACCAAAACCTCCCACATTAGGATTGCTTGTTAATGGTTGATCAAGCTTGATGGATTCCCCCTCTGAAACAAGAAGTTCTGGTCCGGGAGGTATAATATCAATCACTTGGCGTCCATCTGATGCATCAACTATGGATATTTCATACCCCCCTTTTTCTTTACGTAGTATTTTTCTTACTATACCTGTTGACGTAGCATTATAGACTGTATTGTTACTCTTGCTACCATCAGGATAGATCTGTCCTCTTCCTCGGTTTCCCCCTACATATATGGGATATTTTAAGAAATGAGCATCTTTCTTCGTAGCAGGATCAGGGGAAAGAATGGGAAAGACAATTTCACTATATTTCTTACCGGGAACAGGGCCTATCACAAGAATGTTTTTTTTATCGGGACGATAACTCTGAAAAGCAAGATTTCCTATCTTTTCTTTTAACTCAGGGGAAATACGATCGGGCGGCGCTAATTCGAATCCCTCGGGCAAAATAAGAACAGCACCTACATTCAACCCTCCCTTTTTTCCATTAGCAAGAACTTGTTTCAATTGCATATCATAAGGAATTCGAAGAACTGCTTCAAATACAGTATCGGGAAGCACAGCTTGGGGAACTTCAATATCGACGGGCTTGCTAGCTAAATGGCAATTGGCACATACAATTCGTCCAGTTGCTTCTCGTGGGTTTTGGGGGGGGGGGGGGGGGGGGGGGGGGGGGGGGGGGGGGGGGGGGGGGGGGGGGGGGGGGGGGGGGGGGGGGGGGGGGGGGGGGGGGGGGGGGGGGGGGGGGGGGGGGGGGGGGGGGGGGGGGGGGGGGGGGGGGGGGGGGGGGGGGGGGGGGGGGGGGGGGGGGGGGGGGGGGGGGGGGGGGGGGGGGGGGGGGGGGGGGGGGGGGGGGGGGGGGGGGGGGGGGGGGGGGGGGGGGGGGGGGGGGGGGGGGGGGGGGGGGGGGGGGGGGGGGGGGGGGGGGGGGGGGGGGGGGGGGGGGGGGGGGGGGGGGGGGGGGGGGGGGGGGGGGGGGGGGGGGGGGGGGGGGGGGGGGGGGGGGGGGGGGGGGGGGGGGGGGGGGGGGGGGGGGGGGGGGGGGGGGGGGGGGGGGGGGGGGGGGGGGGGGGGGGGGGGGGGGGGGGGGGGGGGGGGGGGGGGGGGGGGGGGGGGGGGGGGGGGGGGGGGGGGGGGGGGGGGGGGGGGGGGGGGGGGGGGGGGGGGGGGGGGGGGGGGGGGGGGGGGGGGGGGGGGGGGGGGGGGGGGGGGGGGGGGGGGGGGGGGGGGGGGGGGGGGGGGGGGGGGGGGGGGGGGGGGGGGGGGGGGGGGGGGGGGGGGGGGGGGGGGGGGGGGGGGGGGGGGGGGGGGGGGGGGGGGGGGGGGGGGGGGGGGGGGGGGGGGGGGGGGGGGGGGGGGGGGGGGGGGGGGGGGGGGGGGGGGGGGGGGGGGGGGGGGGGGGGGGGGGGGGGGGGGGGGGGGGGGGGGGGGGGGGGGGGGGGGGGGGGGGGGGGGGGGGGGGGGGGGGGGGGGGGGGGGGGGGGGGGGGGGGGGGGGGGGGGGGGGGGGGGGGGGGGGGGGGGGGGGGGGGGGGGGGGGGGGGGGGGGGGGGGGGGGGGGGGGGGGGGGGGGGGGGGGGGGGGGGGGGGGGGGGGGGGGGGGGGGGGGGGGGGGGGGGGGGGGGGGGGGGGGGGGGGGGGGGGGGGGGGGGGGGGGGGGGGGGGGGGGGGGGGGGGGGGGGGGGGGGGGGGGGGGGGGGGGGGGGGGGGGGGGGGGGGGGTTTCTTTTTTTTCATTTTTGATCTGTAAATGGAGTTGTTAATGAATATGCTTCATTCGCTGACTCTATTCCATTCCCTGACTCTATATGATGATATTTCTATTTCATGATATTTCTATTTCTTTGAAGCAAAAACTCTATAGGTTTGATACCCTGTATCTATTCTTCTTTTTTGTATATTAGTTATTAGTGGAATTTCAGTGCATTGGGTTCTTTCTTAGATCTAGATGGAATGAAATAGTGAAATAGAATAAAAAAAAAGCCCTTTCGGATGAAAAAGGAAGAATAGTATGCGATATATCTCACTTGGATAAAAAAAAATTAAAAGCAAATTTCTCTTATCCTCGTTTGTTCCTTCCTTTAGATAAATACTTAAAAATCCCCTTACAATAACAAATCCAATTTAGAAGGGACTTCCTCCCCGTGTTGAGAAAACTTTTCTTCTTCCAATTCTTCTTTTCTTCATTCAACTCAGTTCAAAAAAGATACCTCAAAATACTTCAATTGGTACGCGCAAGAAATAGGCCAATTCGGCAGCTTTTTGTTCAATTTCTCGTGGAGTAAAAAATTTATCATCAGTACGAGTCAAGGGAATGATCCCCTGGCCCCGGATTTCCATATAAAGAATACGACGAGGATAAAGACCCTCTTTAACCTGAATTCTAATTGATTGGATATCCCGCATAAGGAATCGAAGGAAGACGCGACGTTTTATTCCAGGGAATCCCCAACGAAAAATGCACACTATTCCCTCTTTTCTATCGAATCGGTCATAACCACTACCTACATTCCACAAAATAGTACACCACAAGTAGGAGCTAATGAATAGGCCTGCGATTCCGTAGAAAGACATCACGACCCCCTGCGGAAAAAAAAGAATTTCTTGAGATGGAAGTATAGATATAATATTCTTACCAAGATAACTGGAAATCCCAACCGATAAGAATCCTAGTGAACCTAGAAAAAGAATACAGGCCCAGAAAAAATTACCCCTTTTTCGAGAACCTTTTAGAAGTTCTACCCATATGTGTTCTGATCGCCAATTCATATTAGATATACTAAATCCAGCAGCGGTCGATTGAAATTGAGAGAATAAGCTAAATAATTTTGACTTTACTTTTTTTGATTCTGAAATCGCCTTCAGCAACTAGTACTCCTGTGAAATAATAGGTTAGATACATTGACTTTCTATTCAGGGGGGGGGGGGGGGGGGGGGGGGGGGGGGGGGGGGGGGGGGGGGGGGGGGGGGGGGGGGGGGGGGGGGGGGGGGGGGGGGGGGGGGGGGGGGGGGGGGGGGGGGGGGGGGGGGGGGGGGGGGGGGGGGGGGGGGGGGGGGGGGGGGGGGGGGGGGGGGGGGGGGGGGGGGGGGGGGGGGGGGGGGGGGGGGGGGGGGGGGGGGGGGGGGGGGGGGGGGGGGGGGGGGGGGGGGGGGGGGGGGGGGGGGGGGGGGGGGGGGGGGGGGGGGGGGGGGGGGGGGGGGGGGGGGGGGGGGGGGGGGGGGGGGGGGGGGGGGGGGGGGGGGGGGGGGGGGGGGGGGGGGGGGGGGGGGGGGGGGGGGGGGGGGGGGGGGGGGGGGGGGGGGGGGGGGGGGGGGGGGGGGGGGGGGGGGGGGGGGGGGGGGGGGGGGGGGGGGGGGGGGGGGGGGGGGGGGGGGGGGGGGGGGGGGGGGGGGGGGGGGGGGGGGGGGGGGGGGGGGGGGGGGGGGGGGGGGGGGGGGGGGGGGGGGGGGGGGGGGGGGGGGGGGGGGGGGGGGGGGGGGGGGGGGGGGGGGGGGGGGGGGGGGGGGGGGGGGGGGGGGGGGGGGGGGGGGGGGGGGGGGGGGGGGGGGGGGGGGGGGGGGGGGGGGGGGGGGGGGGGGGGGGGGGGGGGGGGGGGGGGGGGGGGGGGGGGGGGGGGGGGGGGGGGGGGGGGGGGGGGGGGGGGGGGGGGGGGGGGGGGGGGGGGGGGGGGGGGGGGGGGGGGGGGGGGGGGGGGGGGGGGGGGGGGGGGGGGGGGGGGGGGGGGGGGGGGGGGGGGGGGGGGGGGGGGGGGGGGGGGGGGGGGGGGGGGGGGGGGGGGGGGGGGGGGGGGGGGGGGGGGGGGGGGGGGGGGGGGGGGGGGGGGGGGGGGGGGGGGGGGGGGGGGGGGGGGGGGGGGGGGGGGGGGGGGGGGGGGGGGGGGGGGGGGGGGGGGGGGGGGGGGGGGGGGGGGGGGGGGGGGGGGGGGGGGGGGGGGGGGGGGGGGGGGGGGGGGGGGGGGGGGGGGGGGGGGGGGGGGGGGGGGGGGGGGGGGGGGGGGGGGGGGGGGGGGGGGGGGGGGGGGGGGGGGGGGGGGGGGGGGGGGGGGGGGGGGGGGGGGGGGGGGGGGGGGGGGGGGGGGGGGGGGGGGGGGGGGGGGGGGGGGGGGGGGGGGGGGGGGGGGGGCTTTCCCAATAAACGAAGACTTTTTTCTGTAAATACTGCGTATTTGATTCCATTATCATATGATAATACTATATTTTATTATTTTATTTGTATTTCTTTATTGTATTATACCTTAATATATATATTCTAGATATATAGAATAGACGAATCTCGATTTGTCAAGTCTCATGATCATATCATGATCTATTTTTATTCGGCTCAATCTTTTTTAGAAAAAAAAGATTGAGCCGAGTTTAATTGCAATCAATTAGAAGAATAAAGAAGAATTACTGCATTTCATAACTTATTTTTTTCTCTTTTTATTTCGTTTCTTTTTTATTTATACCTTCTCTTCTTTATCTTTAGTTTTATCTACTTATCAATAGTATCTACCGGCTCGAACTCGAATTTGATCGCCTTCCATACTTCACAAGCTGCGGCTAGTTCAGGACTCCATTTGCAAGCTGCTCGGATAATTTCATTACCTTCGCGAGCAAGATCGCGCCCTTCGTTACGAGCTTGTACACAGGCTTCTAAAGCCACTCGATTAGCTGCTGCACCAGGTGCATTTCCCCAAGGATGTCCTAAAGTTCCTCCACCAAATTGTAATACAGAATCGTCCCCAAAGATTTCGGTCAGAGCTGGCATATGCCAAACATGAATACCACCTGAAGCTACCGGTATAACACCTGGCATGGATACCCAGTCCTGAGTGAAAAAGATACCGCGAGCACGATCTTTTTCAATAAAATCATCGCGCAATAAATCAACAAAACCTAAAGTCATTTCGCGTTCCCCTTCTAACTTACCTACTACTGTACCGGAGTGGATATGATCTCCCCCAGACATACGCAATGCTTTAGCTAATACACGGAAATGCATACCATGATTTTTCTGTCTATCAATAACTGCATGCATTGCACGGTGAATGTGAAGAAGTAGGCCATTGTCGCGGCAATAATGAGCCAAAGTAGTATTTGCGGTGAATCCCCCAGTTAAGTAGTCATGCATTACAATAGGAACCCCTAATTCTCTTGCAAATACAGCTCTCTTAATCATTTCTTCACATGTACCCGCAGTCGCATTCAAGTAATGCCCCTTGATTTCACCGGTTTCGGCCTGTGATTTATAAATAGCTTCGGCACAAAAGACAAAACGGTCTCTCCAGCGCATAAATGGTTGTGAGTTTACGTTTTCATCATCTTTGGTAAAATCAAGTCCACCACGTAGACACTCATAACACGCTCTACCATAATTTTTTGCGGATAATCCCAATTTTGGTTTAATAGTACATCCCAATAAAGGACGACCATACTTGTTCAACTTATCTCTTTCAACTTGGATACCATGAGGCGGGCCTTGGAAAGTTTTTGAATAAGTAGGGGGAATTCGTAGATCCTCCAAACGTAGAGCACGTAGGGCTTTGAAACCAAATACGTTACCTACAATGGAAGTAAACATGTTAGTAACGGAACCCTCTTCAAATAGGTCTAATGGATAAGCTACATAACAGATCCATTGGCTGTCTTCCCCAGCAACAGGCTCGATGTGATAGCATCGTCCTTTGTAACGATCAAGACTGGTAAGTCCATCAGTCCAAACAGTTGTCCATGTACCAGTAGAAGAGGGGGGGGGGGGGGGGGGGGGGGGGGGGGGGGGGGGGGGGGGGGGGGGGGGGGGGGGGGGGGGGGGGGGGGGGGGGGGGGGGGGGGGGGGGGGGGGGGGGGGGGGGGGGGGGGGGGGGGGGGGGGGGGGGGGGGGGGGGGGGGGGGGGGGGGGGGGGGGGGGGGGGGGGGGGGGGGGGGGGGGGGGGGGGGGGGGGGGGGGGGGGGGGGGGGGGGGGGGGGGGGGGGGGGGGGGGGGGGCTGCTTCTTCGGGCGGAACCCCAGGCTGAGGACTTACTCGGAATGCTGCCAAGATATCAGTATCCTTAGTTTCATACTCTGGGGTGTAGTAAGTCAATTTATAATCTTTAACACCAGCTTTAAATCCAACACCTGCTTTAGTTTCTGTTTGTGGTGACATAAGTCCCTCCCTATAACTCTTGAATTAAGAATTCTCACAATAACAGGGTCTACTCGATGTTAATTAGGCGTAAATGAAACTTTAGCAAAAATCTCGTAAAACAAAAAGGATATTCAATTAATATAATATCAACTCATTAAAGAAAATTGAGGGCATGCTTAGGTTAATGAATATGTTTCATTCATATATAATGCGTACACCCTGTGTATGTTCTATCCTATAGGAATTCCACTATAGGAATTCGATAGGAATTGAGTTGTTGTTATGGTAAGTTAACACGGTTCGTTATTAAACCATGGATTTGATTTACCAAATCCATAATTATTGTATACTCTTTGATAGATATAGCGCAACCCAAATTAATTCCTAATCCTTATTTTAAAAGTTCTTAATAGTTCTCTTTTCTTATTTTGAATGCAAATACCTAACTAAATACTAATAAAATTCTTTGTTGACAGCAATCTATGCTTCACAGTAGTATATATTTTGTATATCGAAGTCCTAGATAGGAAAGTAGAGTAGGCACAGATCCTCCACAAAAGGCAAAATGTATATGAAAAAAAGATTGATTGAACTTTCCAACGGACTCATTCCATGAGTAAACGATTGAATGGGATTCGCTTGGGCAACGAAATCAAGTCCTGGTCCCCTTTGTCTCTCTTATTGAATTAACTAATTCATTTCCTTTTTACTTTTGGATTTTTTTTGATTTGATTTGGCATTATTCAACAATAAAAAAAGAAAAATTTCGACAAATTCCTTTTTTTTAATTATGTGATAATTATGAGAACCAATCCTACTACTTCTCCTCCCGGGGCTTCCACAATTGAAGAAAAAAGTACAGGTCGTATCGATCAAATTATTGGACCCGTGCTGGATGTCACTTTTCCCCCAGGCAAGTTACCTTATATTTATAACGCTTTGGTAGTCCAGAGTAGAGACACTGACGATAAGCAAATTAATGTGACTTGTGAGGTACAACAATTATTAGGAAATAATCGAGTTAGAGCTGTAGCTATGAGTGCTACGGACGGGTTGATGAGAGGAATGGAAGTGATTGACACGGGAGCTCCTCTCAGTGTTCCGGTCGGTGGAGCTACTCTTGGACGAATTTTCAACGTTCTTGGGGAGCCTGTTGACAATTTGGGTCCTGTAGATAGTAGTGCAACGTTCCCTATTCATAGATCTGCGCCTGCCTTTATCGAGTTAGATACGAAATTATCCATCTTTGAAACAGGTATTAAGGTCGTCGGGGGGGGGGGGGGGGGGGGGGGGGGGGGGGGGGGGGGGGGGGGGGGGGGGGGGGGGGGGGGGGGGGGGGGGGGGGGGGGGGGGGGGGGGGGGGGGGGGGTTGCTAAAGCTCATGGGGGCGTATCCGTATTCGGTGGAGTAGGGGAACGGACTCGTGAAGGAAATGATCTTTATATGGAAATGAAGGAATCCGGAGTAATTAATGAAAAAAATATTGAGGAATCAAAGGTAGCTCTAGTCTATGGCCAAATGAATGAACCACCGGGAGCTCGTATGAGAGTTGGTTTAACTGCCCTAACTATGGCGGAATATTTCCGAGATGTTAATAAGCAAGACGTGCTTTTATTTATCGATAATATCTTTCGTTTTGTTCAAGCAGGATCAGAGGTATCCGCTTTATTAGGGAGAATGCCCTCCGCAGTGGGTTATCAACCTACTCTTAGTACAGAAATGGGTTCTTTGCAAGAAAGAATTGCTTCTACTAAAAAGGGATCTATAACTTCGATTCAAGCAGTTTATGTACCTGCAGACGATTTGACCGACCCTGCCCCTGCCACAACATTTGCACATTTGGATGCTACTACCGTACTTTCCAGAGGATTAGCTTCCAAGGGTATTTATCCAGCAGTAGATCCTTTAGATTCAACCTCGACTATGTTACAGCCTCGGATCGTTGGCAACGAACATTATGAAACTGCGCAAAGAGTTAAGGAAACTTTACAACGTTACAAAGAACTTCAGGACATTATTGCAATTCTTGGCTTGGATGAATTATCGGAAGAGGATCGTTTAACTGTAGCAAGAGCAAGAAAAATTGAGCGTTTCTTATCACAACCGTTCTTTGTGGCAGAAGTTTTTACTGGTTCTCCAGGAAAGTATGTTGCTCTTGCGGAAACTATTAGGGGATTTCAACTAATCCTTTCCGGAGAATTAGACGGCCTACCTGAACAGGCTTTTTATTTGGTGGGTAACATCGATGAAGCTAGCACGAAAGCTATAACCTTAGAAGAGGAGAACAAATCGCAGAAATGAAATTAAATCTTTATGTACTGACTCCTAAGCGAATTATTTGGGATTGTGAGGTGAAAGAAATCATTTTATCCACTAATAGTGGCCAAATTGGCGTATTACCAAACCACGCCCCCATTAACACAGCAGTAGATATGGGTCCTTTGAGAATACGCCTCCTCAACGACCAATGGTTAACAGCGGTTCTGTGGAGCGGTTTTGCGAGAATAGTTAATAATGAGATCATCATTTTAGGAAATGATGCGGAACTGGGTAGTGATATTGATCCGGAAGAAGCTCAAAAGGCACTTGAAATAGCCGAAGCTAACTTGAGTAAAGCTGAGGGTACGAAAGATTTGGTTGAAGCGAAGCTCGCTCTCAGACGAGCTAGGATACGAATCGAGGCTGTCAATTGGATTCCCCCATCCAATTGAAGACAATGGGGGGGGGGGGGGGGGGGGGGGGGGGGGGGGGGGGGGGGGGGGGGGGGGGGGGGGGGGGGGGGGGGGGGGGGGGGGGGGGGGGGGGGGGGGGGGGGGGGGGGGGGGGGGGGGGGGGGGGGGGGGGGGGGGGGGGGGGGGGGGGGGGGGGGGGGGGGGGGGGGGGGGGGGGGGGGGGGGGGGGGGGGGGGGGGGGGGGGGGGGGGGGGGGGGGGGGGGGGGGGGGGGGGGGGGGGGGGGGGGGGGGGGGGGGGGGGGGGGGGGGGGGGGGGGGGGGGGGGGGGGGGGGGGGGGGGGGGGGGGGGGGGGGGGGGGGGGGGGGGGGGGGGGGGGGGGGGGGGGGGGGGGGGGGGGGGGGGGGGGGGGGGGGGGGGGGGGGGGGGGGGGGGGGGGGGGGGGGGGGGGGGGGGGGGGGGGGGGGGGGGGGGGGGGGGGGGGGGGGGGGGGGGGGGGGGGGGGGGGGGGGGGGGGGGGGGGGGGGGGGGGGGGGGGGGGGGGGGGGGGGGGGGGGGGGGGGGGGGGGGGGGGGGGGGGGGGGGGGGGGGGGGGGGGGGGGGGGGGGGGGGGGGGGGGGGGGGGGGGGGGGGGGGGGGGGGGGGGGGGGGGGGGGGGGGGGGGGGGGGGGGGGGGGGGGGGGGGGGGGGGGGGGGGGGGGGGGGGGGGGGGGGGGGGGGGGGGGGGGGGGGGGGGGGGGGGGGGGGGGGGGGGGGGGGGGGGGGGGGGGGGGGGGGGGGGGGGGGGGGGGGGGGGGGGGGGGGGGGGGGGGGGGGGGGGGGGGGGGGGGGGGGGGGGGGGGGGGGGGGGGGGGGGGGGGGGGGGGGGGGGGGGGGGGGGGGGGGGGGGGGGGGGGGGGGGGGGGGGGGGGGGGGGGGGGGGGGGGGGGGGGGGGGGGGGGGGGGGGGGGGGGGGGGGGGGGGGGGGGGGGGGGGGGGGGGGGGGGGGGGGGGGGGGGGGGGGGGGGGGGGGGGGGGGGGGGGGGGGGGGGGGGGGGGGGGGGGGGGGGGGGGGGGGGGGGGGGGGGGGGGGGGGGGGGGGGGGGGGGGGGGGGGGGGGGGGGGGGGGGGGGGGGGGGGGGGGGGGGGGGGGGGGGGGGGGGGGGGGGGGGGGGGGGGGGGGGGGGGGGGGGGGGGGGGGGGGGGGGGGGGGGGGGGGGGGGGCCGTTTGATCTGTTTTACCGAGAAGGTCTACGGTTCGAATCCGTATAGCCCTAATATGCCCTTTTTTAGATTTTAGGATCTCTATCCTATGTTTTCTTTAGTTTAGTATAGTTTTCATTTTCTCATTAGTATTTGTTTATAGACTGGATAAGCGCCTGCGACATAGAATAGAGATAAAAGCATTACAAAAGGCTCATTCATCGAAAATCAAAATCATACAGACAGGAAAAGAAAAACGAATTTCTATCAAATCAATAGAAGAAAGGATCCTTTCCCTGATTTGAATCCCGTCCTCCTTCAAATAGGATATCTCTAGACTTCCCTATAATAACTGCAATGATTTTATCCATTTTGCGAATTCCTACTTTGTTTTAAGTATATTTATTACTTTGTTTATAGATACATTATGTAAATTGATCAACTTTAAATAGAAAAAATAAAGTAAAGAGTAAATAAGAAAACAGAATATTCTGTCTCATAGTTCTGAAATAGAGTTCTTTATTTTTATTTTATAGTATTACTTCTCATTAATTCTACTGCATAGATTAGTCCTACTATCTTAATTAGGTTCTAATTTAGTAGTATTCTCATTTTTATTTAATAGTCTCTTATTATTTTATTATTAAATATTAAATAAAGGATAGAGCTATTCTTTTTTCTAGAGATTCTAGAGAAAGCGAGACAAAGTGAAACGAGAAAGTTTTCTTTATATAAGAATTAGATCTACATACACCATATCTAAATAGAATGGAAATCCAAAAGAAAGGGAGTTGGGATTCCATTGGATGAATCTTTAAAGAAGATGCAGCACAGAGGAAACAAAGGCTAAACTAAGCGCTTTTGTTTGAACAAAAAAGATTCTTGTTTCACCGAGGAAAAGAGAGAAGTTCTGGATAAATTGACAATGCTGAATTGAATTGACTAATTTAAGTTCCGCCTATTCCACATTAATGGGAGTACATTATGTTTCTGCTTCACGAATATGATAGGGGGGGGGGGGGGGGGGGGGGGGGGGGGGGGGGGGGGGGGGGGGGGGGGGGGGGGGGGGGGGGGGGGGGGGGGGGGGGGGGGGGGGGGGGGGGGGGGGGGGGGGGGGGGGGGGGGGGGGGGGGGTAGAACCCATGGGAGGGGCTTGGGTACAATTCCGAATACGCTATTATATGTTTGCGCTCGTTTTTGTTGTTTTTGATGTGGAAACCGTCTTTCTATACCCTTGGGCAATGAGTTTCGACGTATTGGGTGTATCCGTTTTTATCGAAGCTTTGATTTTCGTGCTTATCTTAGTTGTTGGTTTAGTTTATGCATGGCGAAAAGGAGCCTTGGAATGGTCTTAACTGAATATTTAGACAAAAAAAAAGAAGGAAAAGATTCTATTGAGACAGTTATGAATTTGATTGAGTTTCCCTTACTTGACCAAACAAGTTCCAATTCTGTTATTTCAACTACACCAAATGATCTTTCGAATTGGTCAAGACTCTCTAGTTTATGGCCCCTTCTATACGGTACCAGTTGTTGTTTCATTGAATTTGCTTCATTAATAGGCTCACGATTCGACTTTGATCGTTATGGATTGGTACCAAGATCAAGTCCTAGGCAAGCAGACCTAATTTTAACAGCCGGTACGGTAACAATGAAAATGGCTCCCTCTTTAGTGAGATTATACGAGCAAATGCCTGAACCAAAATACGTCATTGCTATGGGAGCCTGTACTATTACAGGGGGAATGTTCAGTACGGATTCCTATAGTACTGTTCGGGGAGTTGATAAGTTAATTCCTGTGGATGTCTACTTGCCGGGCTGCCCACCTAAACCGGAGGCAGTTATAGATGCCCTAACAAAACTTCGTAAGAAGATATCGCGAGAAATAGTTGAGGATCGAACTCTATCTCAAAATAAAAATAGATGTTTTACTACCAGTCACAAGCTTTATGTTAGGCGCAGTACTCATACAGGAACTTATGAGCAAGAATTGCTCTATCAATCACCATCTACATTAGATATATCTTCTGAAACTTTTTTCAAATCCAAAAGTTCAGTACCTTCCTACAAATTAGTGAATTAGGAGGGGGGCTCTTTTGTGTAGAAAAATAAAAAGCAGGGCAATCTTTCAAACTTGCATGGGGGGGGGGGGGGGGGGGGGGGGGGGGGGGGGGGGGGGGGGGGGGGGGGGGGGGGGGGGGGGGGGGGGGGGGGGGGGGGGGGGGGGGGGGGGGGGGGGGGGGGGGGGGGGGGGGGGGGGGGGGGGGGGGGGGGGGGGGGGGGGGGGGGGGGGGGGGGGGGGGGGGGGGGGGGGGGGGGGGGGGGGGGGGGGGGGGGGGGGGGGGGTTACGCTCCCAATGTGCTTATGATGTAGCACCCGGTGGATCTTTAGCTAGCGTGTATCATCTTACGAGAATACAATATGGTATAGATAATCCAGAAGAAGTCTGCATAAAAGTCTTTGCCCAAAAGGATAATCCTAGAATTCCGTCTGTCTTCTGGATTTGGAGAAGTGCCGATTTTCAAGAACGCGAATCTTATGATATGGTGGGAATCTCTTATGATAATCATCCGCGCCTTAAACGTATCCTAATGCCTGAAAGTTGGATAGGCTGGCCCTTACGTAAGGATTATATAACCCCCAATTTTTATGAAATACAAGATGCTCATTGAATGATAAGAAATTCATGCTCACTTATACAACACAACTCCAGATTTTATTCAAGTCAAGGAATATTTTTAGGTTCTTTTCCTAGATGAAACGGAATACCTATTTATAATTAATTCCTAATTATACAAAAGCATTCCAGATAGACTGAGCAAAAAAAGGGTTTCATTTGGATTCCCCTATTTTGAAAATCGCATATTAATTTCCTTCATATGAGCAGAAAAATAGGATGACTCAAAGAAGTTCTCTACCAGGAACTTTGTACCGCGCACATTACTTAGCACAACTAGGAAAATAAGATAAGATAAAGATAAGCAAGACTAAAAAAATATTCGTCGGAATAGCGGAATACAAATTAGATGAATAAATATTATTAATGAATATGTATCACAATCCATCTCGAGGTATTTGGATCAATACCTATTCGGTGGATCTTTTTTTTTTTTTTTCTCTGCCAGGAACCAGATTTGAACTGGTGACACGAGGATTTTCAGTCCTCTGCTCTACCAACTGAGCTATCCTGACCTTTTCTTGTGCATCATCCTAGTAGAGTATTTGTATCTATGTCAATTAAAAGGGGGGGGGGGGGGGGGGGGGGGGGGGGGGGGGGGGGGGGGGGGGGGGGGGGGGGGGGGGGGGGGGGGGGGGGGGGGGGGGGGGGGGGGGGGGGGGGGGGGGGGGGGGGGGGGGGGGGGGGGGGGGGGGGGGGGGGGGGGGGGGGGGGGGGGGGGGGTAGAGTGAATAACCAAGATTTCTTGCCGATACTCTAATAAAAAAGAAATCTATTCAATGAATAGGATAAGATCCATTGAGTTCTCTTCGCATTCCTTTGTGAAAGAGTAGAATGAGAAAGCTAATGAATCTTAAACCCATTGATAAAAAGAAAAAAAAGAGGATAAATAATAATAATATAGTATAGTTAGGGAATAAAAGAGGATTTGGGGATAGAGGGACTTGAACCCTCACAACTTATAAAGTCGACGGATTTTCCTTTTACTAGAAATTTCATTGTTGTCAGTATTGACATGTAGAATGGGACTCTCTCTTTGTCCTCGTCCGATTAATCCACTTTTTTAAAGATCTCGAAAACTTTGAATTTGAATTGAAGAATTTGATTATTCAATATTCGATTGGAGTGGATTCACAATAATGAAAAAAAATTATGATATGAGTTTTTATGAGTTTTTTATTTCATAATCATTATCATTTCTAATTTCATTTTTAAAAAAGATAAAGAACCTATATTATAATTATAATATAATATGAGTTCTGTGATTAATCGTTTGCTATGTCAGTATCTATACGTGTTTATTAAATGTATAAGGTATAAAACCCCTCTTTCTCTAATTTAGAATTAGAAGGAATTCCACTAACAACACAACGTAATTAACTCGATTCGTTAGAACAGCTTCCATTGAGTCTCTGCACCTATCCTTTTCCTTTGTATTCTAGTTCGAGAACCCCTTGTTTTCTCAAAACACGGATTTGGCTCAGGATTGCCCTTTTTTAATTCCAGGGTTTCTCTGAATTTGGAAGTTACCACTTAGCAGGTTTCCATACCAAGGCTCAATACAATCAAGTCCGTAGCGTCTACCGATTTCGCCATATCCCCATTTCCCTCTTCTTTGAGACCAGGATTCCTTGTGTAATTTCATCCATCTCTTAGTTTTTTTTGAATCATTGAGTTCATCACTCAACGTAGTCTAGCAGTTCAGTTCGACTCTATTTGAGAGACCTCGCTTGCTTATTGCAATTCAGAATTGAATTGATTCTATCCTTGATGTATTTGCAATTCAGGGGGGGGGGGGGGGGGGGGGGGGGGGGGGGTATCCAAAAGTTTTTATCTCCCCCACCTCCCGTCTTACTTTTTTATAGTATTCCAAATTATACTATAACGCTTGATATTTATTCTTTTTTTCTAATCAGAATTAGCAATTTTATTTACTCTGACTCTATGTTCCCCTTAGTGAAATATTAATCCTCAAATTATTAACAAATAATAAAGTCTATAATGATCGAATGAAAATACCAATAAATTCTATAATTTTATTTTTTAATATCCTATAGTTAAGCATATCAAGCTAACTTTATCTTTAAGATGTTTTAGTATTTTTTTATTTTTATAAGTATAACTTCAAATTTAGAACTAGTTAATAGCTAAGATTAATAACTAATATCTGAGATTTTACGGATTTCCTATACTATACCTATTTCTATTTGTTACACTATTTCCGTTATGTAAGCCCACTTAGCTCAGAGGTTAGAGCATCGCATTTGTAATGCGAGGGTCATCGGTTCAAATCCGATAGTCGGCTTTTTTTTCTCTATCGATGTTCTACGAACAAGAATCTCTTTTTTTCCGAATTAAATGGAGAATCCAGGATCTTTTATGTTTTTTACCTTACAATTTTGCTAGATACAAAACAATAAAATAAATAATATATATAAAAAAAATAAATATTTTGATGAAATTCCATTTTTTGGGGTACTTTAGTTGATTTTACTCTGTTTATCCTGTAGTTTAATTCAGTTTTAATTTCGATGTATTCTGTAATGTAAATACAATGAAATTAATTGTGTAAAATGAAATTTCAATAAAATAAAAAAGGAGTCTTCATGTCCCGTTATCGAGGACCTCGTTTAAAAAAAATACGCCGTCTGGGAGCTTTACCAGGACTCACTAGAAAAACACCTAAATCCGGAAGTAATCTTAAAAAAAAATTCAATTCTGGGAAAAAGGAGCAATATCGTATTCGTCTTCAAGAAAAACAGAAATTGCGTTTTCATTATGGTCTGACAGAACGACAATTACTTAGATATGTACATATCGCTGGAAAAGCAAAAAGGTCAACAGGCCAGGTTTTACTACAATTACTTGAAATGCGTTTGGATAATATCCTTTTTCGATTGGGTATGGCTTCAACCATTCCTGGGGCCCGCCAATTAGTCAACCATAGACATATTTTAGTTAATGGTCGTATAGTCAATATACCAAGTTTTCGTTGCAAACCCAGAGATATTATTACTACGAAAGATAACCAAAGATCAAAAGGTCTGGTTCAAAATTATATTGCTTCATCGGACCCGGGGAAATTGCCAAAGCATTTGGCGATTGACACGTTGGAATATAAAGGACTAGTAAATAAAATCCTAGATAGGAAGTGGGTCGGTCTCAAAATAAATGAGTTGTTAGTTGTAGAATATTACTCTCGTCAGACTTGAACTTAACGAAAAAAGGAAAGGTTCATAGAATTTTCTTCCCCTTCCCCTTTCCCCGAACTAAATCGCCCTAAGACCATTACCATTAATTCGTATTTTCCCATCAACTAGCTAAAATTGATTAACCCTAGGATTAGGATCCTTTTTTCTTTTTTCCTCTATGTGTATTTTACATACCACAGTAATTTGCTATAGAGAATTTCTAATTTCTATTAAATCAAAATAAGATAATATAAGATATTATATTATTGCTGGAAAAAATTGTTATTTGATTTGATACATTGTGATCCTTAACGTTGATGAATTAATAAAAACGGAAAGAGAGGGATTCGAACCCTCGGTAAACAAAAGTCTACATAGCAGTTCCAATGCTACGCCTTGAACCGCTCGGCCATCTCTCCTACATAACTTATTATGGAAAATAAACTGAGTGAATAGCGAGTTTTCTTATTCCTGCAGTACAGGTACAACCGCAACCACTCGGGGGTTCCATAGTTCTATTGGAAAAATTCCTTTTGATCTAAGTGGAAGGATACAGGATTTTTTACTAGAAATTGCGCTCGCTATAAAATAAAAGTTTTAATTTGGGTTTTCCCGCAACTAAAGAAAAAGAAAATGGAAGAATTCTTCTTATTGCATAATAAAATAAAATAAAGAAACCTTAGAATTCCGTTTGCATAAGATACGCTACACCATACTATCGAAATCAAAAATAGGGTATGAGACAATTAATAAAATAACTTTGAAAACACGAAATAGTTGATAACATAAGTTGTTGTTCAGAAATAGGAAAGTGGAATGAAATCCAGTCTTAGTCAAATATTTCATATCTCTTCGTGTCCAAGCAGAAGGAAAAGGATACAATTTGAGCTGAGCGGAAAATCCATATCTCTCTTATCCATTTAAAGCATATGGATTTAGAGTAGAGCATATGGATCAATTTATTTATAATTATAAGAATCGAATGTGTTTGTTTTTATGTTATTTTGTGAAGGAATGAAAACAATTCTATATAGAATGGGTTGGGAATTATGCCTAGATCCCGTGTAAATGGAAATTTCATTGATAAGACCTCCTCAATTGTAGCCAATATTTTATTGCGAATAATTCCGACAACCTCAGGAGAAAAAAAGGCATTTACTTATTATAGAGATGGTGCGATTTGACTCTTTTTTTTGCTTTTTTTTAGCCCTACCTATACCTCAGTCTTACGAAAAAGAGAAGGGGTTGGCATAGAGAGAACCAAATTTGTAAAGCAAACAAACCCACGCTTCGGGAAGGTGAGGCGAACTAACAATTCCTTCCGTCGTGTATCCTCGATTGATGCGGCTTCAGATACTTCAATTGTAGATTTGAGTATTGAGCGAAAGGTTACACCTACAGGATATGGTATGGTATGGATTACAGGCCAATCCTACTCTATTAGTATCCGTAGGCAGCATAGGGGAGAAAAGCACTACACCTAGAAATAGGAATCAACAAGAGAAAAACTTTGTTAGAAATTACCCCTTTCCTGATCGGTATCAGGGCTGGGAAGAATGGTTGGGATAACAAACAACCATCAGGTTTGTACTTTGGATACCCCTATAACCATCAAAGATCGTTGAAGTAGCTAATTCCTCTAAATAGGAGGCGTTGAGAACAAAGAAATTATTGGAGCTATCGTTTTCCTCTAGCATTAATAGAATTCATTGGTGTTAAGAAAAACCTCTTGTGGGAAGGTTGGCTAGAGATTTCTTGGAAAAATACCAGCCCCTTTCGGTTCATAATGAGACGGGACTAATTCTATTTTGATTCTATAGATTATTTCGCTTAGTACTATTATGTACAGAAGGGAGGAGCCGTATGAGATGAAAACCTCATGTACGGTTTTGGAACGGAGATTTTTTGAATAGAATGAACGACCGTAACGGATGTTGGCTCAATCCGAAGGAAATTATGCGGAAGCTTTGCAAAATTATTATGAAGCTACGCGACTAGAAATCGATCCCTATGATCGAAGTTATATACTCTATAACATAGGCCTTATACACACAAGCAATGGAGAGCATACAAAGGCTTTGGAATATTATTTCCGGGCACTAGAACGAAACCCCTTCTTACCGCAAGCTTTTAATAATATGGCCGTGATCTGTCATTACGTGCGACTATCTCCACTATAGAAAGAAAAAAAAAAGAGAGGATCAAATTTTCTAGTAAATACTAGAAAAAAAGGGCTTTCTACATAGGGATCGTAAAAACAACGATTTTTCCCTATCAGCTGTAGGAAGGAAGGACACTTCACGAGAATCAAAAAACGAAGAAAGTATGGCCTATACTACTACTCTATGGATAAAGTTTCTCAAATTGATAGAGAAAGCACCGTAAAGATCAATTAGTGAGCGACTGGGTCGATACAACTAAAAAAAACTGCTTACTTATCCCATGATATGGGGCAAAATTTAGGAATCCGCTTATGTAATAGAGCCGATCCACTAAGGGATTAAGCAGCGGTGTAGTATCAGATCCCAAAGATAGTAAGTTCTTTTTTCTTTCTTATGGTATGGAAAAAAGTCTTTTTCAAGGATTCTATAGAGATTTCATATATGAAACCGGGATAGTTACCTTTCAGAAAATTTGAACGAAGGCTCTATATCTATCTATGCTTCATTCTTCTGAAGGTGGGAAAAAAGATCAAACTGGGGGGGGGGGGGGGATTATTGATAAAAATTAGGGTTTGAAACTTAGGTAATTAATTTCTTCTGCTTAGACCCAAGAACAAATTGGATCGATTTTTGATAAATCGAATTCAGTTAAGATAGGGGAAATTCAGATAGCAATTTCTGAGCCGTATGAGGTAGGAAACTCTCAAGTACGGTTCTAAGGGAAGGAACTTCCTATTCCGACCGAGGAGAACAGGCCATTCTACAGGGTGATTCGGAAATTGCGGAAGCTTGGTTTGATCAAGCTGCTGAATATTGGAAACAAGCTATAGCGCTTACTCCGGGAAATTATATTGAAGCACAGAACTGGTTGAAGATTACGAAGCGCTTTGAATTTGAATAAGACCATGCTCCTTCTTTTTCATAAAATGGGTGGTTTGGTTGTTGATCCATTAATCAAATAAATTAGGTCGTAAGATCGAATCAAGAATTTCATTATATCCATTTCTTATACCTTCTATTTTATATGATATTTCATAAGAATAAACCATAGGGATAGGGTCTAGAATAGAAGTAATAAAGTGAATAAAAAGAGGGGGCAATCTAAATATTGCTAATATATTAGGACCATCTTATTAATAATTCTAATGAGTTATCTTGGAATTTAGAATCAAATAAAAAACCCTATATTATGCTCAAGGAAAGTAGATATAGATAGGAGCTTATGCCTTCAAAAAAAATACACTAGAAAAATACACTAGTTTCTTAAATTAAAAATAAAAAATATTTTTTTCTTACGTCGAGAAATATTTGTTTTTCAAGATAAACAATGTCCGTTAGGCACCTAATCTTTATGTCATAATAGACCCGAACACTTGCCTCGGATTGACTTCAATATATAATTGCTCCAGTGAATAACTAAAAAAAAATGGAAGGATGTTAGATAGTAAAGAAAAGAACTAATCACAATATCTATCTTTCAAAATCTATCTTTCAAAATCTATCTTTCAAAATATATATATATCTTTCAAAGATTCACTAAAAAGACAGTTGGCGGGTCTCTTTGTATGTCTTGTCCGGAAAGAGGAGGACTTAATGATTATTCGTTCGCCGGAACCAGAAGTAAAAATTGTTGTGGATAGGGATCCTGTAAAAACATCTTTTGAGGAATGGGCCAGACCCGGCCATTTCTCAAGAACACTAGCTAAGGGCCCTGATACTACCACTTGGATCTGGAACCTACATGCTGATGCTCACGATTTCGATAGTCATACTGGTGATTTGGAGGAGATTTCTCGAAAAGTCTTTAGTGCTCATTTCGGGCAACTTTCCATTATCTTTCTTTGGTTGAGTGGCATGTACTTTCATGGCGCCCGTTTTTCCAATTATGAAGCATGGCTAAGTGATCCTACTCACATTGGACCCAGTGCTCAGGTAGTTTGGCCTATAGTAGGGCAAGAAATATTGAAGGGGGGGGGGGGGGGGGGGGGGGGGGGGGGGGGGGGGGGGGGGGGGGGGGGGGGGGGGGGGGGGGGGGGGGGGGGGGGGGGGGGGGGGGGGGGGGGGGGGGGGGGGGGGGGGGGGGGGGGGGGGGGGGGGGGGGGGGGGGGGGGGGGGGGGGGGGGGGGGGGGGGGGGGGGGGGGGGGGGGGGGGGGGGGGGGGGGGGGGGGGGGGGGGGGGGGGGGGGGGGGGGGGGGGGGGGGGGGGGGGGGGGGGGGGGGGGGGGGGGGGGGGGGGGGGGGGGGGGGGGGGGGGGGGGGGGGGGGGGGGGGGGGGGGGGGGGGGGGGGGGGGGGGGGGGGGGGGGGGGGGGGGGGGGGGGGGGGGGGGGGGGGGGGGGGGGGGGGGGGGGGGGGGGGGGGGGGGGGGGGGGGGGGGGGGGGGGGGGGGGGGGGGGGGGGGGGGGGGGGGGGGGGGGGGGGGGGGGGGGGGGGGGGGGGGGGGGGGGGGGGGGGGGGGGGGGGGGGGGGGGGGGGGGGGGGGGGGGGGGGGGGGGGGGGGGGGGGGGGGGGGGGGGGGGGGGGGGGGGGGGGGGGGGGGGGGGGGGGGGGGGGGGGGGGGGGGGGGGGGGGGGGGGGGGGGGGGGGGGGGTGCATATGGTGTCTTGCATTGCTATGTCATTTGCTTAGTTTAGACATGCTTAGTGTGAATGCCACCTGTTTACTGTCTAATTACCATATATGTGAATTATGCAATGCCATCTTGTTTCAAGACATTATATATGTGAATTATGCAATACTATCTTGTTGCAAGGCATTATATATGTGAATTATGCAATGCCATGATGTTTAGCCAAGCATCATATATGTGAATTATATCAAGCCATCCTTTTTTGTATTATGTATTCCATTTGTCGACAATGTTTGTATATTCAACTACTCTTCCTGTGCATCAGCCATTTGAATCGGTGATGGAAAAATCTGGAGTGAAAACAAGGTCTCCAGAGCAGACAATGCTACATGCTGAAGCAGATATCTTGTTGGTTACACATAGCTCCTCAGAGGAGGATTCAGAGACAGATGACCAGTCCTATTTTCCCCCTGAGGTGTATGCTCAAACTTGACAGGGTTATATTACTCATATCATGCATATTTTATCTTGCAAAGCTTAGTTTTTACATCATATACACAATATTGCATGCCATCTGCTTAGTTTAGACATCATATATGTGATTGCCATCTGCTTACTTGCTTAGTATATAAATCATATATTTGAATTATATCATGCCATGATGTTTACATAGACAGCATGTATCTGAATTATGGCATGCCAACCCATTTTCTAAAGACATAAAATAGTTATATCATCTCATCCTGTTTACATAGTCATCATATTTTGAATTATGTCCTTTTATCCATGATTATAACATGCCATCATGTTTCCATCGACGGCATGTATGCGAATTATGGCATGCCAACCACTTTAATAGACACATCATATAGTTATATCATGTCATCTTGTTTACAGAGTCATCATATTTTGAATTATGTCATTCTATCATTTTTAGTTAGCCACCATATATGTGAAATTGTGCCATGCTATCATGTTTAGTTAGCCATCATCTATGTGAAATTGTGTCATGCTATCATGTCTGGTTAGACAACATAAATGTGAATTATTTCATGCCCTCTTTTATTCCCTACTATCCATTGCACCTGTCTATTATACAATGTCTGCACATTCAATTACTTTTCTTGTTTATCAGCCATTTGAATTGGAGGGGGTGATGGCGGTATCTATGGGAGTAAAAGCACGGTCTTCAGAAAAGATAGTGCTACCCATTGATGCAGATAGAACCACAGATGTACTTGCCCAAGAACCAGCCCCACCACACATAACCCAGACTCTTACAGATTGTACCCCTACCCAGTTGGACAGAGAACCAGCTACACCCCTTCGAACCCCATCCCCAGCAGATAGTAACCCAGTTCCAGTTGACACAGCACCGTCTCCACCTCATAGCACCCAAACACGAGCAGTTAGTCAGGCAACTGCAGTGCCCAAAGCACGAGGACCGCCACTCGAACCCCAACTCAACGCTTAAAGCAGATGGAGAATTATTCTTAGGCCAGGTTCTGTAGCTACGGTTCATAATCCTTTGCTCTTGCATAACTGTATTTACTCATATCAACTAATTTCAAATTTGAAGGATGTAATTGAAACTCCGATGGCGCAACAGATATGTTTTAGACCTATTTCTTTAACTGGATTGTTGTTCTAACTTCTTGTTCTATGTTAATTTTAGTTTCAATTGTATAAATAGTTATGTTCTCATGTCAAGCACATTACAAGTGTTGTTAGTGTTGTGTAGTTTCCCACACTTATATTCTGTCTATGCTGCTTTGTCTTAAACAAATATGATTTGAACTGTGTCCCTATCTTGATTTGGCAACATAAACTAGAATGATATAGACAATACAGTGACCGTAGTACATAGATATATGTTTGTTTCATGCTGTTATCCTGTCCACCTTACTACTGAACCGGTTTACCAAAATGAGTTTCATATACTACATGCTAAACCCGTGATGTGTCTGCTTGTTTCTCTTGTAGAATGCCAACAGAATATTGGAGAAGAGCACCCCATTATGCAATGGTAGAGAAAGTAATGCAGATAAGGTTCAAGATAGTGAGATAATAGCGGGTTGGTTACATCTACAACCCAAATGGAAACCAAGCCTTTCGTGGTTCAAAAATGCGGAATCTCGTCTCAATCATCATTTGTCAGGACTTTTCGGGGTAAGTTCTTTGGCTTGGACAGGACATTTAGTTCATGTTGCTATTCCCACATCCAGGGGGGAGTACATTCGATGGAATAATTTCTTAGATGTATTACCCTATCCCCAGGGGTTGGGACCCCTTTTGACGGGTCAATGGAATCTTTATGCCCAAAACCCTGATTCGAGTAATCATTTATTTGGTACCGCTCAAGGAGCGGGAACTGCCATTCTAACTCTTCTTGGGGGATTCCATCCACAAACACAAAGTTTGTGGCTAACCGATATGGCTCACCATCATTTAGCTATTGCATTTATTTTTCTCATTGCCGGTCACATGTATCGAACTAACTTCGGAATTGGGCACAGTATTAAAGATCTTTTAGAAGCGCATACTCCTCCGGGGGGTCGATTAGGGCGTGGGCATAAGGGCCTTTATGACACAATCAACAATTTGATTCATTTTCAGTTAGGTCTTGCTCTAGCTTCTTTAGGGGTTATTACTTCCTTAGTAGCTCAACATATGTACTCTTTACCTCCTTATGCATTCATAGCACAAGACTTTACTACTCAAGCTGCTTTATATACTCATCACCAATATATTGCAGGGTTCATCATGACAGGGGCTTTTGCTCATGGAGCTATCTTTTTCATTAGGGATTACAATCCGGAACAGAATGAGGATAATGTATTGGCAAGAATGTTAGACCATAAAGAAGCTATCATATCTCATTTAAGTTGGGCTAGCCTCTTTCTAGGATTCCATACCTTGGGCCTTTATGTTCATAATGACGTCATGCTTGCTTTTGGTACTCCAGAAAAGCAAATCTTGATCGAACCTATATTTGCCCAATGGATACAATCTGCTCATGGCAAGATGACATATGGGTACGATATACTCTTATCTTCAATGAATGGCCCCGCTTTCAATGCGGGTCGAAGCCTATGGTTGCTCGGATGGTTGAATGCTGTTAATGAGAATAGTAATTCACTTTTCTTAACAATAGGACCTGGGGATTTCTTGGTTCATCATGCTATTGCTCTAGGTTTGCATACAACTACATTGATTTTAGTAAAGGGCACTTTAGATGCATGCGGTTCCAAATTAATGCAGGATAAAAAGGATTTTGGATATAGTTTTCCTTGTGACGGCCCAGGGCGCGGCGGTACTTGTGATATTTCTGCTTGGGACGCATTTTATTTGGCAGTTTTCTGGATGTTAAATACCATTGGGTGGGTTACTTTTTATTGGCATTGGAAACATATCACATTATGGCAGGGCAACGTTTCACAATTTAATGAATCCTCCACTTATTTGATGGGATGGTTAAGAGATTACCTATGGTTAAACTCTTCACAACTTATCAATGGATATAATCCTTTTGGGATGAATAGTTTATCAGTATGGGCGTGGATGTTCTTATTTGGACATCTTGTTTGGGCTACTAGATTTATGTTCTTAATTTCCTGGTGGGGGTATTGGCAGGAATTAATTAAGACTTTAGCATGGGCTCATGAATGCACACCTTTAGCTAATTTAATTCGCTGGAGAGATAAGCCCATGGCTCTTTCCATTGTGCAAGCAAGATTGGTTGGATTAGCTCACTTTTCCGTGGGTTATATATTCACTTATGCAGCTTTCTTGATTGCCTCAACATCAGGCAAGTTTGGTGAATTTAGTTTGTTTTTTTGTACTGTATCAGCACCTAGTTCATTACTCTTGATAGAGAGGGAGGATCTGCCTTTTTAGATTTCTTTTTCTATTTATTTTTCCATCTAGGATTAGAACCGTATACTTGGTAATAATAGCAACGACACATTATGGAAAAAAAAGTTTGATTCAGAGGGAGAACAAGCGGCAGAAATTAGAACAAAAATATCATTTGATTCGTCAATCTTTAAAAAAAAAGATAAGAAGCAAAGGGGGGGGGGGGGGGGGGGGGGGGGGGGGGGGGGGGGGGGGGGGGGGGGGGGGGGGGGGGGGGGGGGGGGGGGGGGGGGGGGGGGGGGGGGGGGGGGGGGGGGGGGGGGGGGGGGGGGGGGGGGGGGGGGGGGGGGGGGGGGGGGGGGGGGGGGGGGGGGGGGGGGGGGGGGGGGGGGGGGGGGGGGGGGGGGGGGGGGGGGGGGGGGGGGGGGGGGGGGGGGGGGGGGGGGGGGGGGGGGGGGGGGGGGGGGGGGGGGGGGGGGGGGGGGGGGGGGGGGGGGGGGGGGGGGGGGGGGGGGGGGGGGGGGGGGGGGGGGGGGGGGGGGGGGGGGGGGGGGGGGGGGGGGGGGGGGGGGGGGGGGGGGGGGGGGGGGGGGGGGGGGGGGGGGGGGGGGGGGGGGGGGGGGGGGGGGGGGGGGGGGGGGGGGGGGGGGGGGGGGGGGGGGGGGGGGGGGGGGGGGGGGGGGGGGGGGGGGGGGGGGGGGGGGGGGGGGGGGGGGGGGGGGGGGGGGGGGGGGGGGGGGGGGGGGGGGGGGGGGGGGGGGGGGGGGGGGGGGGGGGGGGGGGGGGGGGGGGGGGGGGGGGGGGGGGGGGGGGGGGGGGGGGGGGGGGGGGGGGGGGGGGGGGGGGGGGGGGGGGGGGGGGGGGGGGGGGGGGGGGGGGGGGGGGGGGGGGGGGGGGGGGGGGGGGGGGGGGGGGGGGGGGGGGGGGGGGGGGGGGGGGGGGGGGGGGGGGGGGGGGGGGGGGGGGGGGGGGGGGGGGGGGGGGGGGGGGGGGGGGGGGGGGGGGGGGGGGGGGGGGGGGGGGGGGGGGGGGGGGGGGGGGGGGGGGGGGGGGGGGGGGGGGGGGGGGGGGGGGGGGGGGGGGGGGGGGGGGGGGGGGGGGGGGGGGGGGGGGGGGGGGGGGGGGGGGGGGGGGGGGGGGGGGGGGGGGGGGGGGGGGGGGGGGGGGGGGGGGGGGGGGGGGGGGGGGGGGGGGGGGGGGGGGGGGGGGGGGGGGGGGGGGGGGGGGGGGGGGGGGGGGGGGGGGGGGGGGGGGGGGGGGGGGGGGGGGGGGGGGGGGGGGGGGGGGGGGGGGGGGGGGGGGGGGGGGGGGGGGGGGGGGGGGGGGGGGGGGGGGGGGGGGGGGGGGGGGGGGGGGGGGGGGGGGGGGGGGGGGGGGGGGGGGGGGGGGGGGGGGGGGGGGGGGGGGGGGGGGGGGGGGGGGGGGGGGGGGGGGGGGGGGGGGGGGGGGGGGGGGGGGGGGGGGGGGGGGGGGGGGGGGGGGGGGGGGGGGGGGGGGGGGGGGGGGGGGGGGGGGGGGGGGGGGGGGGGGGGGGGGGGGGGGGGGGGGGGGGGGGGGGGGGGGGGGGGGGGGGGGGGGGGGGGGGGGGGGGGGGGGGGGGGGGGGGGGGGGGGGGGGGGGGGGGGGGGGGGGGGGGGGGGGGGGGGGGGGGGGGGGGGGGGGGGGGGGGGGGGGGGGGGGGGGGGGGGGGGGGGGGGGGGGGGGGGGGGGGGGGGGGGGGGGGGGGGGGGGGGGGGGGGGGGGGGGGGGGGGGGGGGGGGGGGGGGGGGGGGGGGGGGGGGGGGGGGGGGGGGGGGGGGGGGGGGGGGGGGGGGGGGGGGGGGGGGGGGGGGGGGGGGGGGGGGGGGGGGGGGGGGGGGGGGGGGGGGGGGGGGGGGGGGGGGGGGGGGGGGGGGGGGGGGGGGGGGGGGGGGGGGGGGGGGGGGGGGGGGGGGGGGGGGGGGGGGGGGGGGGGGGGGGGGGGGGGGGGGGGGGGGGGGGGGGGGGGGGGGGGGGGGGATGCTCTTTGACCGATAGCTACATAAACACATATTACACCTTGCCCTTTTTGATTGAGAATTGTATCTGTGGCTACTGCTGTTTTGCCAGTCTGTCTGTCCCCAATAATTAACTCTCGCTGACCGCGCCCTATAGGGATCATCGAATCGATAGCAATAAGCCCTGTTTGAAGAGGTTCGTATACGGAACGCCTGGAAATTATACTTGGAGCAGGAGATTCAATTAAGCGAGATTCGGAAGCTATAATTTCGCCTTTCCCATCAATAGGTTTAGCCAGAGCATTTACAACACGACCCAAGTAAGCCTCACTCACGGGTATCTGAGCAATTCTTCCTGTTGCTTTTACAAAACTTCCCTCTTGTATCATCAACCCATCGCCCATTAATACAATCCCAACATTTTTGGATTCCAAATTCAGAGCAATACCCCTAGTACCTTCTGCAAATTCGACTAATTCACCTGACATTATTTCACCAAGACCTATAATACGAGCAATCCCATCCCCCACTTGAACTACGCGACCTATATTCTCAATCCCTACTTTCCTATTATATTGTTCAATACGTTCGCGGAGAATTTTATGAATTTCGTCGACTCGAAGGGTTGCCATTAGTGTTTCTTGACTCTTTTTTCGGAAGCAAGGGGAAAAATAATGCCTAAATTCTAAACGAAAGTAGAAGTTCAAGGCCTAATTAATTTAATTATCTCTTCCATTCCAGGGACCCGAGAATGCCAATATTAGCACGAATCGTACGGAAATGTAACTCGGTATTCAAACAACTATTCAGAGTTCCTAGAGCTCCTTGTACGGCCTGTTGGAAAACCCGCTGTCGGACCTGATTCATTGCCCTTTGTTTTTCAAAATAAAGGGTTTCGTTTTTAGACTTTTCCAATTGTTCCAAACTAATAGAAGTAGCATTAATCAAATTTGCTTTTTCTCGTTCTATCTCAGAGTATCCATTCATTCGATACTCATCCGCTTCTAGTTCGACTTTCTGTAATCGAATCCGAGCTTTTTCGGGGGGGGGGGGGGGGGGGGGGGGGGGGGGGGGGGGGGGGGGGGGGGGGGGGGGGGGGGGGGGGGGGGGGGGGGGGGGGGGGGGGGGGGGGGGGGGGGGGGGGGGGGGGGGGGGGGGGGGGGGGGGGGGGGGGGGGGGGGGGGGGGGGGGGGGGGGGGGGGGGGGGGGGGGGGGGGGGGGGGGGGGGGGGGGGGGGGGGGGGGGGGGGGGGGGGGGGGGGGGGGGGGGGGGGGGGGGGGGGGGGGGGCTATCCTCTATCTTCTTTTTTATGTTTATATTTCAATATACCGAAACCTATATAAGACTAGATAAATATTAAGAGGACTCTTCCGCCTAGATAAAAATATATCATGGTCAGCAAAGTTGTTTCTTTATTTTTATTTGCCCTCTTTAATAATTTCAATTTCATTAAGAAAAACTAACTAAATAAATGGAAAATGAAAATTAATAGAATTCTTTTTTTTTTTTCTTCAAATCCAAAAAATTTCTCTTTTTTATACATAGGTCGTCGATTCGGCATTGGTTAAAAAAGGGCAGGGTGCCCCCTTTTTTTTTCTAGTAAATAGTTCAAACCATTTTATCGATATGAGTGTTCTATATCAGATAAATTTTACATTAGCTATTTCCCGTTTAAATTCGGTACTAATACTAATATAGTTGTAGAAAGAGTACCTCTTTTTGCCTGGACTTCAAGCAGTTTAGCTTTAACCGTGTTAATGGTCTCACATTCTTGGTTTATAGAGAATCAAAGTTGATTTACCAATGAGTCGCGAAATGCTATGGTTCTTCCATATGATTTCTGAATTTATTCAGAAGTAATTCGTCGAGATCGTGCACCCTTTTCTTATTTATCCGAAAAATACTAAAAAATATTATAAAGTGCAGCCGGATAGATCCAATCTATTCTTGAAATAGACAACTCGCACACACTCCCTTTCCAAAAAAAATCAAAACACCAACCACTACAGTTAGATTTATTAGATTTGTTGCTAAAATATCGGTATTAAGCCCGAAACTGCCAGCGGATGGCCAGTGAGCTAAAAAAACGAAAGAATGGGTTACATTTTTCATATGCTCTCCTCTTATAGATAGGACGAACAAAGAACAAAGTTTTTCGATCACTTACTTCGCTCGCCCTTTTTTGATCGGTTTTTTTAATGCAAATAGATTCAATCTAGTAATTTCTTTTAGATTAAGTCTTACGTCTTGTTTGACCGGTGAAAGACTTCCTTTGTTGAAATGTTCTGTTCCCAAAATTCCTAAAATAAAAGGAAAAAACTTTCCACTTTCCTAAACTAAGGACGGGAAATAAGAAGGTGAGCATATCTTCTAAATTAATAATACTCAACTCAGCCCTTCCTAGAATGGGGTATTATCTGTCCCGATAAATAGATAATTCCAGGAGTAATAAATAGGAGTAAATTAAATAAAGTATTGATATAATTGGAATTGCGGAAGCAAATACCAATTTACTAAAAAAAGAAAAAAGTATCTAATCGAAATCGAAAGAATTTTTTTTTAAGATTAAACAAAAGGGTTCGCAAATAAAAGCGCTAGTGCCACAACTAGTCCATAAATTGTTAAAGCTTCCATAAAAGCTAGACTAAGCAATAAAGTACCTCGTATTTTACCTTCTGCTTCTGGCTGTCTCGCAATACCTTCTACAGCTTGTCCTGCAGCAGTACCTTGACCAACTCCAGGTCCAATAGAAGCAAGCCCTACGGCCAATCCAGCAGCAATAACAGAAGCAGCAGCAATTAGTGGATTCATGGTGAGTAGTTCCTCGTGTCAAAAAAAAGAAATGGTTAAGGATACAATCAACCAATAAATTCTTACTTCTAAGCTCTATTGGGGAGAAGTAAAGTAACTAAAAAGTACAAATTGAAATCAAATTGAAATGATAATGTGAATTGTCCGAACTACATAGAAGGGAATTCCATATCCATATATCGGATTAGATAATGAATCTAACCTAGGAATATATAATATAATATCCTATATATACATTTGTTTCTTCTATTTTGTTTGCATATTTTCTCATTTTCTATTGAATCGGATTCTAAAATCATTGCTTAAAGTGGAAACCCGCATAAAAGAGGACTCCACTTATAGACATTAAGGATATTATAGTATAGATCTAGCCTGACTCCACCCTCCTTAATGCATATATACTTTGAAAATTCCATAATATAGTCTATTCTATTCTCTCTCCTACAACTCTAGGCTATATATTCATACGCATTTCTAACTATTTTTTTGCAACCAAGCAGATTATCCGGAACCATGCATGAATTGAGCTAAGCTGCAAAAAAAAAAAATACTATTTCCAAAAATAGTCAATTCAATGATGACCCTCCATGGATTCACCTATATAGGCTGCGGCTAATGTTGCAAAAATAAGAGCTTGAATACCGCTTGTAAATAATCCAAGAAACATGACCGGTATAGGGATTACTAAGGGGACTAAAGAAACAAGAACAACAACGACTAATTCATCCGCCAATATATTCCCGAAAAGTCGAAAGCTAAGTGATAATGGTTTTGTGAAATCTTCTAGGATGTTAATTGGTAAAAGGATTGGAGTTGGTTTAATATATTTCTCGAAATAGCTCAATCCTTTTTTGCTAAGACCAGCATAAAAATATGCCGCTGACGTGAGTAAAGCTAAAGCAACAGTAGTATTTATATCATTCGTGGGCGCTGCTAATTCCCCATGGGGTAACTCTATAATTTTCCAAGGTAAAAGAGCACCCGACCAATTCGAAACAAAAATAAAAAGGAACATAGTTCCAATAAAGGGAACCCAGGGACCATATTCTTCTCCAATCTGAGTTTTGCTCAAGTCTCGAATAAACTCAAGGACATATTCAAAAAAATTCTGACCGTCGGTCGGGATGGTTTGTGGATTCCGAACAGCTATGACAACTGAACCTAGCAAGATAGTAATTACGACCCAAGAAGTGATGAGTACTTGGGGGGGGGGGGGGGTGAATTTGGAAACCTCCTATTTGCCAATAGAAGTGTTGGCCTACTTCTACACCCGATATATCGTATAACCCCTTGAGTGTTTTAATGGAACAAGGTATAATATTCATATTGTCCTCTGATAAAAATTGAACTTCAAAAAAGGAATTCTTTTGATTCAACCATCTCTTTCTCAACTCAGCAACTTGAAGTATTAATCTTATATTTAGGATACCAAGAAAGCACATCAGATCATAATATATATCAATACCCTCTAATATATATCAATATTCCCCTTCTTTTTTCTATGCAAAAAAAATTCTATGCAAAAAAAAAAGATATAGTAAAGTAAGTGATTCCATAAATTTACGCAGTTGCCCAAGAATTCACTATATATTCTTAATCAACGATTTCTTATATAGAGAGAACGGCCCTCACAAATTGAAAATACTAATTTGTTAAGAATCAATCGAATTGAAGTCATAGTGTCATCGTTGGCTGGAATCGATATATTCGCGAGATCCGGGTCACAATTTGTATCGACTAAAGAAATAGTAGGAATCCCCAAAATGGCACATTCCCGAAGAGCTATATACTCTTTTTGCTGATCAAGGACGATCACAATGTCTGGCAATCTCGTCATATATTTGATCCCGCCGAGATACCTTTGCAAGGTAGATAATTTTCTCTTCAAGATTGCCACATCTCTTTTTGGGAGATGGTGGAATTTTCCCATTTTTTCTTCTGCTCTTAAGTCTCTAAATTGAGAAAGTCTAGTTTTCGTAATCGACCAATTCGTTAACATACCACTGAACCACTTTTTATTAACATAATGACAACGAGCCCTTATTGCAGCTGATGCTACTAAATCTGTTGCTCTTTTTTTGGTACCAACAATTAAGAAACTTTTTCCCTGACTTGCTGCATCAAAAACTAAATCACAAGCTTCTGATAAAAAACGAGCCGTTCTAGCGAGATTTATAATATGAGTACCTTTACGCTTTGCCGAAATGTAAGGGGCCATTTTAGGATTCCATTTCTTAATACCATGACCAAAATGAACTCCTGCTTCTATCATCTCTTTCAAATTAATGTTCCAATATCTTCTTGTCATTTTTTCCACACTTCCTTTTTTTTTAATCCTACCATTCCATTACGGAATTTAGTTCTTTTTGAAGATTAAGAAAGATCCGAAATAGCTTGAAATAAATAATAATTGTTCCGAGAGAACCTTGTACTAAGATAAGAGTTGGCCATTGATACATGGTATAAACATAACCACCTTAATGAATTAACTGACTTGTTTTACTTATTAAAATAAAAATCTTAAAAATCTAAAATTTGACCTGTTAGTGTTCTAAGTTCAAAAGTCTAGTAAAGTAAAAAATATTTTTTATGTATCCTTAAATGATATAGGGTTAAATGTTAAATGGAGGTTCTTATGTCTCATAAAAATTGTTTGTTACGTCAGAATCTGAAGAAACTAATTCTGTATGGGGGGGGGGGGGGGGGGGGGGGGGGGGGGGGGGGGGGGGGGGGGGGGGGGGGGGGGGGGGGGGGGGGGGGGGGGGGGGGGGGGGGGGGGGGGGGGGGGGGGGGGGGGGGGGGGGGGGGGGGGGGGGGGGGGGGGGGGGGGGGGGGGGGGGGGGGGGGGGGGGGGGGGGGGGGGGGGGGGGGGGGGGGGGGGGGGGGGGGGGGGGGGGGGGGGGGGGGGGGGGGGGGGGGGGGGGGGGGGGGGGGGGGGGGGGGGGGGGGGGGGGGGGGGGGGGGGGGGGGGGGGGGGGGGGGGGGGGGGGGGGGGGGGGGGGGGGGGGGGGGGGGGGGGGGGGGGGGGGGGGGGGGGGGGGGGGGGGGGGGGGGGGGGGGGGGGGGGGGGGGGGGGGGGGGGGGGGGGGGGGGGGGGGGGGGGGGGGGGGGGGGGGGGGGGGGGGGGGGGGGGGGGGGGGGGGGGGGGGGGGGGGGGGGGGGGGGGGGGGGGGGGGGGGGGGGGGGGGGGGGGGGGGGGGGGGGGGGGGGGGGGGGGGGGGGGGGGGGGCTCCAATCAAGAATCCCCAAGGGACCCCAAGAATTCTTGGTATACGCTCATTCCAATCCTCAATTCTCCTTTCGAGATTCGGGGATAATGAATCAATTGAACGCGCTTCAAAGATTTGTTCCACTTTTGGAAGACCTTGCGTTATGTCACTAGATCTCGATTTTTCATATATAAACGTAACTAACCTATCTCCCTTGTAAAGGATTTCTCCATAATGACCATTAACAGTTGCTCCTGTAGTGGCCAAATAAGGTTTAGCTGCTCTTATAACAAAGGAATTCATATTTACAATGAAAATTTGACCGGATTTTTTTATGTGCGATTTAAATAGACATACATTTTCACAAATAAATTGTCCAAGGTGAATTATTGCCAATGTCTCTTCCCAAGAATCATGATGGACAAAGTGACAATTCAAAAGGAATGGATCCAACATTATGTTACTATCGAAATTAGAAATCCTTTTATTTTCATCTATTAAAGAGTATTTAAGTTCTTGAAGTACTTGGAAGGTTTGTTTTAAATTGTCAACGAACAAATATTTTTTTAACAGGATTTTATTATGCGTTAGTAAATAGTAAGATGAAGAAAAATGCGATATACTAGCTACAATAGCGCCTAAGGGCCCAAAAATTTCTCGAATAGGAATTCTAGGATTCCATTCTTTTATCGCATTGGGATGTTTTGAATTCTTGAATAAACCAATTCGAGAACAGTTGGATGCCGACAAAATCATCAAAGAGTGGTATTCTTTATTTCGATTCAACAAAGTGCCAATAGCTTCTGGATGTTGGCTAAGTGATTCAATCTTCGCCTTGGAATAAAAAGAATTGATATTGGCGCGATCTAACCTATTATGGGGAATCGGTCCTGCACTTGTCCTATCATACCTTTTTCGTGTATACGAAATAGTGGACTTGACTAACTCAATTCTTAGGAAATCGCGAATAAGATCATTTGCTCTTACCTCAACAAGGGAAGCACCAGCCTTTTCTTTTTCTTCTTGTTCCCAATTCACTACTAAGCAAGTTCTAACAAATTGACTATTTGTGTGATAAATTCTTTGAGTTAACTTGCTATTTTCATGAGAAATAAAATTGACAAGTCGAATTTGGAGATTATTTTCTTCTTGCAAGAGATCCTGCGGGAAAAGTGTTGCTAAATTTCTTCCTTCGTCCATTTCATATGCCACTGTAGGGCGAACGGAAACAAAATACTTTTCCTTGCTCTTGAGAATTTTTTTCCGTTGAACATAGACCCAATTTTTCCTTTTTTTTGATTCCTTAGAATCTTTTTTTTGTCTTTCTGGCGGTATCAAACAGCCACCTAATATCTTATCCGCCTCTTCAGGAAAATGAATATCTCCGGAAAATATTTTGAGTTCCGTATGGCTTTTTTTTCTCTTCACTCGGACCAGTCCGCCTAGTCGACTTCTTGTATTTTTTGTGAGTTGTGTATCCACTCCAATAATACTATTGTCAAGTATCTTTAGGGATGAAGATCTCGGCAAGATATGAAGTTCTTGAAGAATGAAAAAAAACCGATCTACTTCTTTTTGGTATTTTAGACTAAATTCTTTTGTTCCTCGATGCTCAATCAAACCCTCTTTTTTTAAGATGGAATCTTCCTCTGGGCTCTCGTATTCATCCTCTGAATCTTCTTCTGAGTCTTCCTCTAAAGTACCATATTTTTCCTCTGCGCTTTCCCCGGGGCTGCCATATTCGTCTTCTGAGTCTTCCTCTATAGTTCCATATTCGTCCTCTTGGGTCCTATATTTGCTCTCTGGGCTCCCATATTCCTCTTCTGAGTCTTTCTCTAAAGTCCTATATTCGTTCTCTGGGTTCCCATATTCGTTTTCTGGGCTCCCATATTCGTCTTCTAGGGTTTCATATTCGTATTCGTCTTCTAGGATTCCATATTTAGATTCTTCTAGGGTTTCATATTCATATTCGTCCTCTCGGGTCCTGTATTCGTCTTCTAGGGTCTCATATTCCTCTTCTGAGTCTTCCGCTCGAGTCCTATATTCTTCTTCTAGGGTCCTATATCTAAATTTAACAATTCCTGAACCCTTTTTATCTTTTCTGTATCGGGGATCGTCAAAATAAGCAAAAATAGTATTTCTACGTAAAACACCCATAAGGGGGATTTCAATCGAAATCCCAAAACAGGATATTAGTTCTTTCTCTTGTTCTTGATGATATTGTAATGGAATGACGAACCTATTTCTTCGCTTTTTCGCCAACAAATCTGAATTATCTTGAAAAATAGAAGGATAGATAAAATTCCAATGGCCATTGGACATGATTCGATCCGACGTTGAATAATCAAGAATTTCCCTATCTTTTTTACCATAAGTATTCATTTGATCTTGATCCTTGTGGAGTGAAAAAGACGCTATACTGGATCTGCACATACTTACTGACAATATCCATAAGGGGGGGGGGGGGGGGGGGGGGGGGGGGGGGGGGGGGGGGGGGGGGGGGGGGGGGGGGGGGGGGGGGGGGGGGGGGGGGGGGGGGGGGGGGGGGGGGGGGGGGGGGGGGGGGGGGGGGGGGGGGGGGGGGGGGGGGGGGGGGGGGGGGGGGGGGGGGGGGGGGGGGGGGGGGGGGGGGGGGGGGGGGGGGGGGGGGGGGGGGGGGGGGGGGGGGGGGGGGGGGGGGGGGGGGGGGGGGGGGGGGGGGGGGGGGGGGGGGGGGGGGGGGGGGGGGGGGGGGGGGGGGGGGGGGGGGGGGGGGGGGGGGGGGGGGGGGGGGGGGGGGGGGGGGGGGGGGGGGGGGGGGGGGGGGGGGGGGGGGGGGGGGGGGGGGGGGGGGGGGGGGGGGGGGGGGGGGGGGGGGGGGGGGGGGGGGGGGGGGGGGGGGGGGGGGGGGGGGGGGGGGGGGGGGGGGGGGGGGGGGGGGGGGGGGGGGGGGGGGGGGGGGGGGGGGGGGGGGGGGGGGGGGGGGGGGGGGGGGGGGGGGGGGGGGGGGGGGGGGGGGGGGGGGGGGGGGGGGGGGGGGGGGGGGGGGGGGGGGGGGGGGGGGGGGGGGGGGGGGGGGGGGGGGGGGGGGGGGGGGGGGGGGGGGGGGGGGGGGGGGGGGGGGGGGGGGGGGGGGGGGGGGGGGGGGGGGGGGGGGGGCGCATGGTAAACATCAGTACTCCAGTGCATTTCGCCGTCTGATTCAGAATAAATATGCTTTTGTACCCTTTCTTTAAAATGTAAAGTGGACGTTCCGGCACGAATCTCCGCAATTACTTGTTCGGATTTTACATATTGATCATTTTGCACTAGAATCAAGCTTTTTGAGGGAATATTCACACTATATAGAATATCTTGACTCTGAATAGTTACATGCAAGTCTATATAACATAGAAAAGCAGGCTGCCCATGACGGGTACGTGTGGGGTGAACCAAATTCTCATTGAATTTTATTTTTCCATTCGAAGGGGATCGTACAAGGTCGGCAGTACCCCCTGTGAATACTCCGCCAGTATGAAAAGTTCTTAATGTTAGTTGAGTCCCTGGCTCCCCAATTGATTGACCTGCAATAATACCTACGGCTTCTCCCAATTCGACCAGATCACTATGAGTAGGACTCCGGCCATAGCATAATTGACAGATCCAAGAAGTGCTTCGGCAAGTAAAGGGGGTTCTAATATATATTGGTTGTGCTCGAAATGGTTGTGCTCGAAAGGCAGTTATGAATCGATTGACTAATCCAATTCCAATATCTTGATTTCGCGCGGCAATGCATCGTGAACCGATATATATATCGTCTGCTAATACACGACCAATTAGTGTTTGGACAAAAAGTTTTTCCGTCATCCCATTTTGAGGACTTACAGAAATACCTCGGATAGTACCACAATCTCTTCTACGCACAATAATATGTTGAACTACTTCAACAAGTCTACGTGTAAGATATCCAGCATCTGCTGTTCGCACAGCAGTATCTACAACCCCTTTGCGGGCTCCATAGCAGGAAATTATATATTCTGTCAAAGAAAGTCCCTCGCGTAAATTGCTTTGAATAGGTAAATCAATCATTTGTCCTTGAGGGTCCGACATTAATCCTCTCATACCTACTAATTGGTGTACTTGAGATGCATTTCCTCTGGCTCCTGAAAAAGACATTAGATAGACTGGATTAGAAGGATCCGTTATCCGAAAATTGGAATTCATTTCTTGTTTCAAATATTCACTTGTCGCATACCATATCTCAACAGATTGGCGTAATTTTTCTACCGCGTGTACAGCCCCATAATAATAGTGTTTCTCCAAAAGAAAACTCTGTTGTTCCGCGTCTTGGACTAACCATCCCTTAGAGGGTAGGGGGGGGGGGGGGGGGGGGGGGGGGGGGGGGGGGGGGGGGGGGGGGGGGGGGGGGGGGGGGGGGGGGGGGGGGGGGGGGGGGGGGGGGGGGGGGGGGGGGGGGGGGGGGGGGGGGGGGGGGGGGGGGGGGGGGGGGGGGGGGGGGGGGGGGGGGGGGGGGGGGGGGGGGGGGGGGGGGGGGGGGGGGGGGGGGGGGGGGGGGGGGGGGGGGGGGGGGGGGGGGGGGGGGGGGGGGGGGGGGGGGGGGGGGGGGGGGGGGGGGGGGGGGGGGGGGGGGGGGGGGGGGGGGGGGGGGGGGGGGGGGGGGGGGGGGGGGGGGGGGGGGGGGGGGGGGGGGGGGGGGGGGGGGGGGGGGGGGGGGGGGGGGGGGGGGGGGGGGGGGGGGGGGGGGGGGGGGGGGGGGGGGGGGGGGGGGGGGGGGTATGAATAGGCCTGACTAAATCCTTGTATGGCTTCCTCTATTTCTCTATAAAAAGAAATATGACCAAGAGTGGTTCGAATGTATATCGAACGAATTTCTTTTTTTCTATTTCCCATTATTAGATAGTGGGCATAAATCTCATGATAAGTCCCCAAAGATTCATATTGAACTTCAATCGGAACTTCTCTTGACCCAATGACGCGTTGATCCAGGTTCCATCGTAGCCACAAGGGACTATCTAAACTGATTAGTTTTTGTCTATAAGCTCCCAGTGCATCATAAGAACTAGAAAAATGGGGTTCTTTATCTTTCCTATATTTAGAATTATTATTATTATTGTAATTTACTTTTAGATTTGGATAGTTTCTGCAACTATTATATCTATTTGCACAAATACCTCGACGCTTTCCAATCGTTAATACATAAAGCCCGATAAGCATGTCTTGGGTTGGTACGCAAATAGGATCCCCAATAGCGGGAGATAAGAGATTCATATGAGAAAACATAAGTAAACGGGCTTCTGCCTGAGCTTCCAAGGATAAAGGTAGATGAACAGCCATTTGATCTCCATCAAAGTCCGCATTGAAACCCTTACACACTAATGGGTGTAAAGAAATAGTACGCCCCTCTACTAAAGTGGGTTGAAAGGCCTGTATGCCTAATCTATGCAGGGTAGGTGCTCTATTTAACAGTACAGGATGTCCCCGCATAACTTCTTGAAGTATTTCCCATACAATGGGTTCTTTTTCCCAAATTTTCCTTTTAGCAATCCTTACATTAGAAGTGGCGCGTTTCGTGATTAAATCGCGAATTACAAATAGCTGAAAAAGCTTTATTGCTATCTCTAGAGGTAATCCACATTGATGTAATGAAAGCGAAGGACCCACAACAATGACAGAACGCCCCGAGTAATCGACCCGTTTCCCAAGCAGAGTCTCGCGAAACCTTCCCTCTTTACCTTCAATTACATCTGAAAGTGATTTGTATACTTTATTGTGACCATCCCTCGTCGGTTGCCCGCGGGACCCACTATCAAGAAGTGTATCCACGGCTTCTTGTACCAATTTTTCCTGGCACATTACTAAATCTGCTGGCGCTAATTCACTTCTTTTTAATAGATAGGCAAGATTGTTGTTCCGACGGATAACTCTCTTATAAAGTTCATTAATGTCTGAAGTCACTACTTTATCTCCAGACCTATAAACAATAGGTCTCAATTCGGGAGGAAGAACCGGTAATAAGCACAAAACCATCCATTCTGGTTCTACATTTGTTTGAATAAAATGTTTCGCCAATTGCATGCGTCTAATCAAAAAAACTTTTCTTATTCGTCTTTTTCTATCTTCCCACTCATCTCCACTATACCCCTCGTCTTCTAATTCCTTCCATTCGACCAAAGAATTCTCTATAATAATTCGCAAATCCAAATCTGCTAATTGTTCTCTAATAGCACCTGCTCCTGTCGCAATTTCCCGATTTCGAAATGTTGCAAAGCCTGGGGTAGAAAAAAAGGGAGAAATGCTGTGGTTACAGGATGCAATTTCCTCTTCGAATAAACCTCGTAATCGTAAAAAAGTGGGTTTTTTAGTGCTGGGCCTAGCAAAAGAGAAATCGCCGTATACTAGGCCCTCCAACTTCTTAAGAGGTTTATCTAAAAGATTCGCGATATAACTAGGAAGACCTTTCAAATACCACACATGAGTCACGGGACATGCGAGTTTGATGTATCCCATTTGATATCTTCGTATCCGAGAATCCACAAATTCTACCCCGCATTTTTGGCAAAATCTTTCGTCTTCGTTTTCAGCTCCGCTCGCTCGAGAATTGCCACAAGCGCAAATCCCGCTTTTTATGGGTCCAAAGATTCTTTCGCAAAACAATCCATCTTTTTCTGGTTTATCGGTTTTATAATGAAAAGTAGAGGGCCTTGTGACTTCGCCAACGACTTCTCCATGGGGGGGGGGGGGGGGGGGGGGGGGGGGGGGGGGGGGGGGGGGGGGGGGGGGGGGGGGGGGTTAGGTAGGTTTTTGTTAGCCCAAGCCTTTATTTGTTGAGGGGAAACGAGTCCAATTTGAAGTTGTTGATGTTTATATTGGTCAATCATAAAATAGAAATAAGAAAAGAATTTATATTTATTCCGATCAAACTTCCTCCCTATTAACCTGGAAGTTCTTTTCAGATACAAGGAAATGATTCAGTTCTAGAGCCAAAGATCGTAGTTCTCGAACGAGCACTCGAAAAGATTCTGGAGGATCCTCATGATTAGGTATTCTTTTTCCCCAGATCGTAGCATTAAGTATTTCTTGGCGAGCTATAAGATGGTCAGATTTATAAGTAAGTATCTCTTGTAAAATATGAGCAACACCAAATCCTTCTAAAGCCCAAACTTCCATTTCTCCTACTCGTTGTCCCCCTTGCTTGGCTCTTCCTCTAACCGGTTGTTGTGTAACAAGTGAGTAGGGCCCAGTAGAACGCCCATGAATTTTCTCATCAACTTGATGAATTAATTTTAAGATATAGGACTTCCCTATTAGAACAGGTTGCTCAAAGGGGTCGCCTGTTCTTCCATCAAATATTCTGCTTTTTCCCGGGTACTCGGGTTCAAATACCCATGGATTTTTTGTTTCTTTACTGGCTTCATATAATTCTGAAAACACAAGTTTTCTTGAAGCCTCTTGCTCATATCTCTCATCAAAGGGTGCTATTCTATAATGTTTCTTTAGCAGATCCCCCGCTAATCCGAGTGAGCTTTCAAATATTTGTCCCACATTCATTCGGGAGGGTACTCCTAAGGGATTGAAGACCATATCAACGGGTGTTCCATCTTGCAAATAGGGCATATCTTGCCTAGGCAAAATTTTGGAAATGATCCCTTTATTCCCATGTCTTCCGGCTACTTTATCCCCAACTTTGATTTCACGTTTCTGTAAAATATATACACGAACCATTATGTCGAGCGGGTCCCTTTGGATCCATTTCACATCGATAACGCGCCCTCTTCCACCTATAGGTAATTTCAGAGAAGTTTCTTTTGAAGTGGAAACCTCAAGGCCAAATATGGCCCGTAATAATCCAGCTTCCGCGATATAAGATGATTCGCTCGCTATCTGAGGCGTTAATTTACCTACTAAAATATCACCAGTTTCTACCCAGGATCCCAACCTAACAACTCCATTTCTGTCCAAATTGCGGAGTAAATGTTCTTCTAGATGTGGTATTTCTTTAGTGATTTTTTCAGCGGAGCCCTGGCTTGTCGTATCCGTCTGAATTTCATATTTCCGGATGTGAAAAGAGGTATAAATATCTTCATATACCAAACGTTCGCTAATTAGTACTGCGTCTTCAAAATTGTAACCTTCCCATGGCATATAAGCTACTAATACGTTTTTTCCTAAAGCAAGTTCGCCCCCAACTGTAGCAGCTCCTTCTGCTAAAATTTGTCCTTTTTTAATGGATTTACCCCGTGGAACCCGAGGTTTTTGGTGCATACAAGTATTTTTGTTAGAGCGACGGTGGTTAACTAAAGGAATACTTATAGTCTTCCCACTACTTGATAAAAGTGGGGGGGGGGGGGGGGGGGGGGGGGGGGGGGGGGGGGGGGGGGGGGGGGGGGGGGGGGGGGGGGGGGGGGGGGGGGGGGGGGGGGGGGGGGGGGGGGGGGGGGGGGGGGGGGGGGGGGGGGGGGGGGGGGGGGGGGGGGGGGGGGGGGGGGGGGGGGGGGGGGGGGGGGGGGGGGGGGGGGGGGGGGGGGGGGGGGGGGGGGGGGGGGGGGGGGGGGGGGGGGGGGGGGGGGGGGGGGGGGGGGGGGGGGGGGGGGGGGGGGGGGGGGGGGGGGGGGGGGGGGGGGGGGGGGGGGGGGGGGGGGGGGGGGGGGGGGGGGGGGGGGGGGGGGGGGGGGGGGGGGGGGGGGGGGGGGGGGGGGGGGGGGGGGGGGGGGGGGGGGGGGGGGGGGGGGGGGGGGGGGGGGGGGGGGGGGGGGGGGGACGGTATCTAGCCGGAACAACCTGTTCTTCCTGAATACCTTGATTCAAGGACAAAGAATTTCCTGCTGCTATCATATAATATTCATCTCTATTTGGTGATAGATAAACCACCTGTCTCTCTTTTTTTTCTTTTGCTTTCTCAGCAGATATTTCATAAAACGGACTCTCTATGGATCCCCACAAGTGATCAATTCTCGCATGAATTGCTAAGGATCCAGTAAGTCCAACATTGATTCCTTCAGACGTGTCGATTGGACAAATACGCCCATAGTGACTCGGATGAATATCTCGGCTCCGAAAACTTGCGGTTCTCCCCGTCAACCCTCCAGGACCTAAACAACTCACTTTTCGCCCATGAACAGTTTGTGTCAATGGATTCGTTTGATCAAAAACTTGAGATAACGGGTATGTGCCAAAAAAGGTCTCATAAGTAGTTATTAATAAAATTGAAGTTGAAGTTGGAGTTACCAAAGTTTGGGGAGTCGGTTTCGATTGACGTATGAATACTCTACGAATAGTTTTTTGAACTGCATGTTGTAAACGACCAAGAGCCAATCCGAATTGATCTTGTAACAGATCCGCAGGGGGGGGGGGGGGGGGGGGGGGGGGGGGGGGGGGGGGGGGGGGGGGGGGGGGGGGGGGGGGGGGGGGGGGGGGGGGGGGGGGGGGGGGGGGGGGGGGGGGGGGGGGGGGGGGGGGGGGGGGGGGGGGGGGGGGGGGGGGGGGGGGGGGGGGGGGGGGATTAAGTCTCCGATTCATATTTCGTCGACCAATCCTTCCTAATTCACATTTTTGTTGAAAAAATTTCTTTTGTAATTCCTCGCATAAGGACTCCGAAAATACCAGGTCCCCACCTACACAAGCAAATTGTTGATAAAACTCCAAAATAGCTTTTTCTTTTGACTCAATCCTCTTCTTCTCCTTAGCATTCGGGAAAGACAAGAAAATTTCAGGGTAGGAAACATTATCTAGAATTTCTCTTAGATTCGAACCCATAGCTGATGATAGAACTAGAATAGATATCTTTTGTTTTCTACTCACGCGAGCCCATATCCTTTCTTTTTTATCAATTGCTAATTCCGATCTCCCTCCCCAATCTGATATTATAGTCCCAGTGTAGATAGAAATTCCCTTATGATCTAATTCCGAGCGGTAGTAAATACCAGGACTTAGCAATATTTGATTGATCACAATTCGGTATATTCCATTTATAATAAAGGTTCCTAAGGAATTCATTATAGGAATGTTTCCGATAGAAATGGTTTGCTTTTGCACATCGAAACCAAAAATTAATCTCGCAGATACATATAATTCGGAAGAATAGGTGAGTGATTCATACACAGCATCTCTTTCTTTTATCGAGGGTTCTAGCAATTGATATCCTTTCGCAAATAATTGAAATGCAATTTCGTGATCTGGATCTTTAATTGTTGGAAACTTGTCAAGTTCTTCTGCCAAGGCTTGATTAATGAACCTACAAAATCCCTCGAATTGGATCTGACTAAATCCGGGTATTGTGGACATTCCCTCGTTTCCATTCCGGAGCATCTTAATCTTAAGTTTCCTGTTTATCAAAGAAAAATTCCATTATCAGCTCACTCTTCATCAATCCCTATGGATCGATCTAGCAATCATGGAATCTATATTCTGTTTACTGAATCACATGAAATTCTAGGGAACTCCACATACGTATTTCATATATGTATTTCATACATATGAATAGAGACCATTTCGACGAAAGTTCGAGTTTGCCAGGGGTACAAATGAAATGAAAATGAATTGATAAAACATTCCTACAAAAAAAATTCTGCCACTTATACTTTATGTTATGATATTCTAATCAGATTGGATGGCAAAGATTTCTCATTTTATCTCCTTTCTATGAATGTAATAAAGCCGTAATATAATATACTAGAAAGTTTGACTTTACTTCGATTTAGAATAGCGTGCTTACTTTAATTTCTCAAAATAATTTGAGGGTTCTTTTTTATTTCGGATCGGAGTAGTATAATTGCTAGAAAATTCAGTATTTCATTGTGGAATTCTAAAATAAAGTAAGTCCCTTTTTTAAGTACATGCCAATCTAGTTATCCACCTCTCCCCATATCCATGCTTTTCTTTTATCGTAATTTCACTTGGGTAGGCCAAGATAGTCAGGTTATACTCTATATCAGAGCAAATTTCCTTTTTTTATTCAAGATATTTAATTTAATACTTTGAAAAATTAAAGCATGATTCCCCATAGAGATATGTACATAAAGGGGATCTTTGGATAATAATGCTGTTCGGACCTAAAGTTTACCTATACAGGGGGGGGGGGGGGGGGGGGGGGGGGGGGGGGGGGGGGGGGGGGGGGGGGGGGGGGGGGGGGGGGGGGGGGGGGGGGGGGGGGGGGGGGGGGGGGGGGGGGGGGGGGGGGGGGGGGGGGGGGGGGGGGGGGGGGGGGGGGGGGGGGGGGGGGGGGGGGGGGGGGGGGGGGGGGGGGGGGGGGGGGGGGGGGGGGGGGGGGGGGGGGGGGGGGGGGGGGGGGGGGGGGGGGGGGGGGGGGGGGGGGGGGGGGGGGGGGGGGGGGGGGGGGGGGGGGGGGGGGGGGGGGGGGGGGGGGGGGGGGGGGGGGGGGGGGGGGGGGGGGGGGGGGGGGGGGGGGGGGGGGGGGGGGGGGGGGGGGGGGGGGGGGGGGGGGGGGGGGGGGGGGGGGGGGGGGGGGGGGGGGGGGGGGGGGGGGGGGGGGGGGGGGGGGGGGGGGGGGGGGGGGGGGGGGGGGGGGGGGGGGGGGGGGGGGGGGGGGGGGGGGGGGGGGGGGGGGGGGGGGGGGGGGGGGGGGGGGGGGGGGGGGGGGGGGGGGGGGGGGGGGGGGGGGGGGGGGGGGGGGGGGGGGGGGGGGGGGGGGGGGGGGGGGGGGGGGGGGGGGGGGGGGGGGGGGGGGGGGGGATACTGGGTTTAGAGAAACCATACCATAGTTCTATCCTCAAACTAGGGTTAGGATTTGTTTTGACGGTAGTGGCCAAAATGGTTATCAATAGAATAGGGGTGAGGTAGTGTTTCCTTATTCTTTTATTATATGAATTTGAATTGGTTCTTAATTGAGATTCGATTTGATAATTTTAAAATACGAGGATAAGATGTCAGAAATCTTGGTATCCAAAGAAAGGTCCCTAAGGGGCATTCTTTTTTTTTTCAATCTAAGATTCAAGAAGGGACTCCACGAAAGAATATCAAGACTTACTAATTATTATACATTTTTTTATCGTACATCTTATGTTACCTACATACACTAAAGTAAGGACTACTTAATTCTAACGAGAATCAGATTAAATAGGTCGATCAAAAATCAATTTAGGAGTTGTGATAAAGTCTCTTCATTCTTTCATAGAATGATACAAAGCAAGGCTGCAGGGTTTAGGTCAAAAATAAACATAGGTAAGGTAGGTATCCAATAAATATTTATCTATCGATAATTTTATGGTATATTCGGGCGTCCTTTGCTTAAAAAAAAAGAGTAACAAAAGGAATAAAAAATCTTCCTATTCCCGCTTCTTCTATTCAGGACATCATTCCCGTACTCTTTCTTTTTTAAGGAAAAAAGGGCTATAGTATCGTATTTTTAATGCTCTCTAATTCTACCAGAATTCCTATAAGAATTTGTTAGGAGTAAATTCCTTGAACTGATTGATCCATGGCCTTAGGGCGGAATCCCTTTTTGACTCTGTACCCTTGATTCCACTATGATTATTGATCGGCAATAGTAGAATAATCCCTTCATAGAAATAGGAGACATAATTTAGATGGATATAGTAAGTCTCGCTTGGGCTGCTTTAATGGTAGTCTTTACATTTTCTCTTTCACTAGTAGTATGGGGAAGGAGTGGACTCTAGGGATACTACTAATTGATTAAGTAATCAAATTGTTGTATCAATTCTTTTCTTTAACATTTTGCATTAATCATTTTGTCAAACGTTATTCTTTAATCTTTTTCTTTAGTTTTGTTTCACTCCTGTAAGAAACTCTTGTATTGTAAGTTGTAAGAAAGAGCCATTATACCAATTCAGAATTTCTACTAGAAATGACGAATGGTTAAAAAAAGTTCTATACATAAGAAAATTAGACTTTCTTCCACGGAACTATTCACGGCATATCACACATTTTCCATTTCCTTTTACTTTTTACTATAGTCTATTCTTACTATTATTTTTCTTTCCTTCCATGGATTCTTTGGTCAAGAATTGTCTTAGATTTTTTTATTTTGACCTGATTGAAATTAAGTGGATGCAATGAAAAAAGAAATTGAATTAGACTACTTAACTATTTCAATCTACTAATCTATTCTATTCTATGTAGATTCAAAGATAATATAATAGAAAGAATCTAAAGTGTCGTAGAAAAAACTATATGTAGTTCTTTCTACCACACTTTAAGATTCCAACCAGATCCTTTCATTTAAGACTTGGATTTTTTTTATTTAATCCCTTTTTAATTTCTTCAATGATTAATTGGAATTCCAATTAATTATTTTGGCTGACTGTTTTTACATAAATAATAAGTAAAAAAGAAGTAGGAACTAGAATGAACAGTGCAGTAGCAATAAATGCGAGAATATTGACTTCCATAACCTCTTTATTTTTTATTTTCACAATAACTCGGGATGTAATCCCATGGAGAGGAAAAAGGGGTAT
>JAAAWM010012164.1:105000-117500 GCA_036873465.1 Thinopyrum obtusiflorum | reverse complement strand
AAAGTTGACTACATATTTGATCCCTCACTTAACCAAAATTGTAAAAAAATACAAGAAGTAGGAGGGGTTTAATCATGAATCCATTGATTCTTCTCTTTAATTCAAATTTATTACTTAAACCGCTTTTTTATTTGGATATGGGGGTGAGAAGAGATTATTTACTCTTTATTTCACAAGCGGGTATAGCGGATCCTGTATCCGTGTATACAGTATACAGAGATATATCGAAAAGGAACTTGTATCTGATATCTTTCTAGAGGCTAATAAATCTTTTTATTTTTTATATGGCTATGTTCTATTTGTAGGAGTAAAATAAGGATTAGGCTGTGGAGAGATGGCTGAGTGGTTGATAGCTCCGGTCTTGAAAACCGGTATAGTTCTAGGAACTATCGAGGGTTCGAATCCCTCTCTCTCCTTTTGCTTATTGAATACGGGGGGGGGGGGGGGGGGGGGGGGGGGGGGGGGGGGGGGGGGGGGGGGGGGGAAAGGAATGAATGGCTCGGCTAGATGGAATAACCGAGCCAGAACAGAAAAAAAGTAGAACAGGTATAAATAAGAAAATCTTAGTTAAGAGGGTTCATGTAAAGAACAGGTTCCAAATCACGATCGATTCCCTTTTCAAAACCTGCTGCAGCAGCTCGGGCTCTTCCTGCATGCCATAAATGGCCCACAAAAAAGAAGAATCCTAGAACAAAATGAGAAGTTGATAACCAACTTCTAGGAGAGACATAATTAACTGCATTGATCTCGGTAGCTACGCCACCCACGGAATTTAAAGAGCCTAAAGGAGCGTGGGTCATATATTCTGCTGAGCGTCGTTCTTGCCAAGGTTGTATGTCTTTTTTCAACCTACTCAAGTCCAAACCGTTGGGGCCCCTTAGAGGTTCTAACCATGGAGCACGAAGGTCCCAAAAACGCATAGTTTCCCCTCCAAAGATAACCTCCCCAGTTGGGGAACGCATTAGATATTTACCTAAACCTGTGGGTCCTTGAGCGGATCCCACATTAGCTCCAAGACGCTGGTCTCTAACTAGAAAAGTAAATGCTTGAGCTTGAGAAGCTTCTGGCCCGGTGGGTCCATAAAACTCACTCGGATAAGCTGTATTATTGAACCATACAAAACAACAAGCGATAAAACCAAAGACAGATAAAGCAGCTAAACTATAAGACAAGTAAGCTTCTCCAGACCATACAAATGCACGGCGAGCCCATGCGAAGGGTTTGGTTAAAATATGCCAAATTCCGCCAAATACACAAATAAAACCCAACCATACATGCCCACCAATTATATCTTCTAAATCATCTACACTAACAATCCACCCTTCTCCACCAAAAGGAGATTTTAGTAAATAACCAAATAGGGGGGGGGGGGGGGGGGGGGGGGGGGGGGGGGGGGGGGGGGGGGGGGGGGGGGGGGGGGGGGGGGGGGGGGGGGGGGGGGGGGGGGGGGGGGGGGGGGGGGGGGGGGGGGGGGGGGGGGGGGGGGGGGGGGGGGGGGGGGGGGGGGGGGGGGGGGGGGGGGGGGGGGGGGGGGGGGGGGGGGGGGGGGGGGGGGGGGGGGGGGGGGGGGGGGGGGGGGGGGGGGGGGGGGGGGGGGGGGGGGGGGGGGGGGGGGGGGGGGGGGGGGGGGGGGGGGGGGGGGGGGGGGGGGGGGGGGGGGGGGGGGGGGGGGGGGGGGGGGGGGGGGGGGGGGGGGGGGGGGGGGGGGGGGGGGGGGGGGGGGGGGGGGGGGGGGGGGGGGGGGGGGGGGGGGGGGGGGGGGGGGGGGGGGGGGGGGGGGGGGGGGGGGGGGGGGGGGGGGGGGGGGGGGGGGGGGGGGGGGGGGGGGGGGGGGGGGGGGGGGGGGGGGGGGGGGGGGGGGGGGGGGGGGGGGGGGGGGGGGGGGGGGGGGGGGGGGGGGGGGGGGGGGGGGGGGGGGGGGGGGGGGGGGGGGGGGGGGGGGGGGGGGGGGGGGGGGGGGGGGGGGGGGGGGGGGGGCAACCCTTGTTCATACATGGGCTTTTCTGGTACGAAATGGGCCACTTCAAATAGGTTCATTGCTCCGGCCCAGAATACGATTAATCCGGCATGGGCTACATGAGCTCCAAGTAGTTTACCGGACAAATTGATAAGTCTGGCATTCCCAGCCCACCAAGCAAAGCCGGTGGTTTCTTGGTCACGACCAGCTAAAACGAAAGTTCCATTAAAGAGCGTTTCCACGTGGTAGAACCTCCTCAGGGAATATAAGATTTTCATGAGGCTGATCCTGAGCTGCCATCCACGCACGAATACCCTCGTTTAAAAGAATATTTTTGGTGTAGAAAGTCTCAAATTCAGGATCTTCCGCTGCACGGATTTCCTGGGAAACAAAGTCATAGGCACGTAAGTTCAGAGCCAAGCCAACTACGCCAATAGCACTCATCCATAAACCGGTGACGGGTACAAATAGCATAAAGAAATGTAACCAACGTTTATTGGAAAAAGCAACACCAAAGATTTGGGACCAAAAGCGGTTAGCAGTGACCATTGAATAAGTTTCTTCAGCTTGAGTTGGGTTAAAAGCACGGAAGGTATTTGCACCATCACCGTCCTCAAATAGAGTGTTTTCTACGGTCGCTCCATGAATAGCGCATAGCAGAGCCGCACCTAATACTCCGGCAACTCCCATCATATGAAATGGGTTCAACGTCCAATTATGAAATCCTTGAAAGAAAAGGATGAATCGAAATATCGCTGCTACGCCAAAACTCGGCGCAAAGAACCAACCAGATTGCCCCAGTGGATAAATAAGGAATACAGAAACAAAAACAGCAATTGGACCAGAGAATGAGATTGCATTATAAGGCCGCAATTGAACAGACCGAGCAAGTTCAAATTGGCGTAACATGAAACCTATTAGTGCAAAAGCCCCGTGGAGAGCTACAAAAGTCCATAGACCGCCTAATTGACACCAACGAGTAAAATCTCCTTGTGCTTCGGGCCCCCATAGTAGCAACAAAGAGTGTGCTAAACTATTGGCAGGGGTAGAAACTGCTGCGGTTAAGAAATTACAACCTTCCAAATAGGAACTAGCCAATCCATGGGTATACCAAGAAGTTACAAAAGTTGTCCCTGTAAACCAACCCCCTAAAGCGAAATAAGCACAAGGAAAGAGCAATAGGCCAGACCATCCTACAAAAACGAAACGGTCCCTTCGTAACCAGTCATCCATAGTATCAAATAGATCATTTTCTTCTTTAGGAATTCTACCAAGGGCTATAGTCATAGTGATCCTCCTATTCAATTACTTCAACCATTTCCGAGCACCTCATATCACTTTCCAAGGCATATGATAGTTTTATCATCTGTGGACGATTTCTTTCTCGTTCAATGCCCTTTTTCAATGGTCTCGAAGAGAGAAATTTCCCATTTTTATCTATGGAGTCACAACCGAGGTCGTGGTAAATCCATGAATTTGATTCGATTTGTTTTTCTTATACTATTTGTTTTTCTTATACTATAGAAATAGAAATAAATTTTTTTTCTTTCTTATACTATAGAAAGAAATAAACCTTTGAATTCAGCATTATTCCAAGACTCCTATTTCAAAGTCTATCTTTTAAGGGAAAAATGAAAATAAAAGTAACCCTTCTTTTCCCATTCCCTCTCTATTGCATGGGTGGAAGAACTAAAATAGAGGATTCTGAAAAAAAAAAGGACCTTCGAAATCCAATTTTATGTGTAGCGCAAAGGAGTTGCGATTTCTTCTTATTCCTATAGAACATCTAGTAACAAGAATATGAAATCGTAAATAGCGAAAAATTCTTGTCTTGCGCGGTCTAAGTCTAAGGAAATAAAAAAAATTCGCTTATACAATTTCATCTACATCGAATTTATATATCAGAATAGCGGATAGAGGCATCATTAAAGGAGTCAGGTCTACTTACTTTATGCTTCTTTCCAATTTTATGGTGGATTTGATAAGAACCCTTTTTGCTTTCTTGATAAATAATCGACAAAAAAAGCGTTTTTTTTATATAACCTGCTTGTTTTATTATAATTATAACAAGTCCTATATGGAAATGCCCGCTAAAGAGAAAATCTATTTGATTGTCTCTCGGCCAATATCGATTTTTAGAAAGAAAAAACAAGAATTTTCTTCTTTTTTTATTAACATTAAGAAAAAAGAATATAACTAAAATGGAATTGGCAATATAATTTTTATAGACTTTTGAAAGAAAAAAAAGGGGTTTTTTTGCAACCATTATTTCTTATTTCTTGCCTATATCATATCACGGAAACCTTTCGCTTTGGAACGTGGAGAGATGGCTGAGTGGACTAAAGCGGCGGATTGCTAATCCGTTGTACAATTTTTTTGTACCGAGGGTTCGAATCCCTCTCTTTCCGCTCCCTTGGATCATTTGGGACTTTCGAATTGGAAAGAATTCTGACCCCCGGATGGGGGGGGGGGGGGGGGGGGGGGGGGGGGGGGGGGGGGGGGGGGGGGGGGGGGGGGGGGGGGGGGGGGGGGGGGGGGGGGGGGGGGGGGGGGGGGGGGGGGGGGGGGGGGGGGGGGGGGGGGGGGGGGGGGGGGGGGGGGGGGGGGGGGGGGGGGGGGGGGGGGGGGGGGGGGGGGGGGGGGGGGGGGGGGGGGGGGGGGGGGGGGGGGGGGGGGGGGGGGGGGGGGGGGGGGGGGGGGGGGGGGGGGGGGGGGGGTCATTAGATAAGAATCCAAAGATAAAGAGTGAAACAAAGAATATCACTACTGTATAAACAAAAAGTTTGAGAGTAAGCATTACATAATCTCCAAGATTTTTTTTTAAGGAATAGATTACCAGTTTTTCCTTACCACACGGATCCACTAGGATGGTTTTTTTTTGATACCTAAAATGCAAAAATGAATTCTTGAAAAAAATTGCAAGAATTCATTTATAATAAGCACTCTTATCAATAGCAAAAATAGGGTTAGGTGGTTAGGTATTGTGTAGGTACCTGCTCAACCTAGGTGCAGGGGAGTAGAAAGGCTGATCCAAATTTATTGCTGTAGCTACCCATTCAATGTAGAAGAATTTAAATTTGAGAATCGAAGGTTCATAATATAAAAATATAAAACTTCTCGGCTTTTACCCATTTTAAAATTTTTTTGGAATGAACACATCATTCAATTTGGCATACAGAGTACTAAAGATTTCATCGAAAACTTACAGCAGCTTGCCAAACAAAGGCTAATAGAAAAAAGAATAGAGGTATAACAGGCATAATATCCACGATTGGATTGAAAATAGCATAAGCTTCGGGTAATTTGGCAAAGAAAAAACTAGTAGGATAAAGAACAGAATTAAAACAGATACAGGTTAAACTAAGTATATTAGGCATAACAAGCATTTCATTCTTGTAGAGTAAATAATTGGATTTTTCTTGAGTTATTTTTTTAAGGGAAAGAAGGAAAAGGCAGATTCAAAATCTTTTTTCTTCGGACTTTCCCAAACACAAAAGATACCTCCTTGTATTCGCACTCTCAAATGAGAGTGGAATAAATTCGACTTTCATATAATATCTTAATAGAATTCCATGTAATGATCAATGCATTTTTTTGATTCTATATTATCCGCATGTGTAGAATACTAGCAAGAGAATATCCCTCCTTTTTTATGTAATTGAAATGGTATTGACGAATAACAAATAAACATACTAGTGTTTATTAGTGTCGCATAAAACCCGAAATGGGGCGTGGCCAAGTGGTAAGGCAGCGGGTTTTGGTCCCGTTACTCGGAGGTTCGAATCCTTCCGTCCCAGATTGTTTCTGATGAAACAAACGGTGAAATCATATAGTATTCCGTACGAGACAAAAGTTTATTAAAGAGAATAATGATATCTTATTCTTTCTCAGAAAACATAATAAAGTCTTAAGTCCAGTCAAATTGACTATCTTTATTTTCATGAAAAAATGGGATCTATCAAGCACATTCAGGATATGCCTCTACTATAAAATCACTTAGTCATATTTTTTTGTCTTCCTTTTGGTATTCGAGTTGAAGAAGTACGAGAATTCTATAACTACCAAAAACTTTCAATCTTTTCATTGGAATAGTTTTTTTAGTTATTATAGTTAATTGTTTTTGGTACTGAAAAAATATATTACTACTAGAATTAGAATTCTAGTAATTAAATTAATTAAACTTTTTTGGAGGTTGATAGTTTATTTATTGAGGAAGAGTCAATCCTTCTCTTCTCACTTCAAGATTGATCATCTCGAGCCATCCGTTGAGGGTGGAAATTTAAGAATAAATAAGTTTTAAGCAAACTTGTTTAGTCGTCTTTTTCAAACTATGTTTCATTCATATGATAGAATTTTAATATGGGTTTAAATAAATTGGATCTTGGCGGAGGCTTCCCGGATAAATACTTACTTTCTTTTATCCATATTGCTCCATAGATAGCAAGTTTTAATTAGTATAAAAAAACTAAACCAATGACTATTCATGATTCCATCCATATTGGATCAATTCTCTATACCACTTTGCAATGAAAAGAGGAATGTTTGTTATGGTAAAACTTCGTTTAAAACGATGTGGTAGAAAGCAACGTGCGACTTGAAGGACATGATCGATTGTGGATTTTGCTATCCATCATTTTCCATAGTAATGAAAATGCTCTTGGCTCGACATAGCCTGTTCTATTCGTTCCGAACCAAATTTGCGCTGGGTTTAAGTAACATAGTACACGATGGAGCTCGAGAGGACAGAATTTTTTTTATCAAGGGAAAGAATCTAGGGTTAGTGAAAACTAATAAATTAGGCCAACTTTGTCAGTCTATCCTTAATATAGAAATAAATCGAAAGGTTCAAATAAGAAGAAAGTCCAATAAAAGTATATCAGAATCAATCCCTCTTATTAGATTTCTATAGAAGAGATAAATGCTTTATCGAAGGAAATAAGAAAAAAGGGTATGTTGCTACTCTTTTGAAAGAAAAAAATAGGAATTCCCGAAGTAATGTCTAAACCCAAGGATTTCACAAATCAAAGATAAAGGATTCCAGAACAAGTAAACACAATTTTCAATTGTCTCAACAACAGAGTTGGATCAGAATAAGGAATAAAAGTCAATTCGTTCGAAATGAGACAAAGAAAAGAGTTTAAAGACGACTCAAAAATTTTGGAAGGATTTTGCCTTCGAAGTTTGTCAGGCAAAATTAGCCCACTTGAGTCATGAGTATAAATGAAATTTGTTTTTTCTGTAAGGAAATTAATGCACGTCATAGTCTAATTTCTATTATTATCGACAGAAATTCGAATCGGGGGGGGGGGGGGGGGGGGGGGGGGGGGGGGGGGGGGGGGGGGGGGGGGGGGGGGGGGGGGGGGGGGGGGGGGGGGGGGGGGGGGGGGGGGGGGGGGGGGGGGGGGGGGGGGGGGGGGGGGGGGGGGGGGGGGGGGGGGGGGGGGGGGGGGGGGGGGGGGGGGGGGGGGGGGGGGGGGGTTGCAATTGATGTTCGATCTCGAAGAGAAGGAAGAGATCTTCAAAAAGTAGGTTTTTATGATCCGATAAAGAATCAAACTTGTTTAAATGTTCCAGCTATTCTCTATTTCCTTGAAAAGGGTGCTCAACCGACAAGAACTGTTTATGATATTTTAAGGAAGGCGGAATTCTTTAAAGAAAAAGAAAGCACTTTGAGTTAATTGAAGAACTAAATGAATCAAAAAGTAGGATAGGAGAAGATTATTAGTATTCCTAGTTGTATAATTATTTAGACACAATTTACCTCTTTCTTAATCCTATTTGGATTTATATTATATCGTGCTAATCCAACATAAGCCCCTATTTTATTTACTTTTTCTATCTAATTTGTTTTCTTACCATTGTATTTCCATTGACAAAGGTCTATTGAACAAATAGAATTTGTAGATAGATGGGTCTCTTTATCCTCACTCCATATTCCATTTTTCTCCCTACACTTCGCTCAAATGATAAGGGTGTTCCTCTTGCATGTATTCTCATACAATATAATATATATTTTTAATAAAAATCGCTAAAAATAAGGAGAATTTGGCCATCGTGATTAGGGTCGCTCGTTTTTTAACTTTACTTTAGTGGAATTTAACCGGACCTGTTCGTTTTGGCATTTGAGTGTTTTTCATGGTCGATAAAAAAAATCTTTTGATGTCTTACTAGTTCAATGTTTTGACAGAAGCGCGCGGTGTAATTCCATTGATTTTTGGATTTCGATCGTATCTAAGATCCTTTTTTTATCTGGGTTGCTAACTCAATGGTAGAGTACTCGGCTTTTAAGTGCGACTATGGGGGGGGGGGGGGGGGGGGGGGGGGGGGGGGGGGGGGGGGGGGGGGGGGGGGGGGGGGGGGGGGGGGGGGGGGGGGGGGGGGGGGGGGGGGGGGGGGGGGGGGGGGGGGGGGGGGGGGGGGGGGGGGGGGGGGGGGGGGGGGGGGGGGGGGGGGGGGGGGGGGGGGGGGGGGGGGGGGGGGGGGGGGGGGGGGGGGGGGGGGGGGGGGGGGGGGGGGGGGGGGGGGGGGGGGGGGGGGGGGGGGGGGGGGGGGGGGGGGGGGGGGGGGGGGGGGGGGGGGGGGGGGGGGGGGGGGGGGGGGGGGGGAATAAATGGATAGAGCCTGGCTCCAATTCTGGTAAAATAAAAAGCAACGAGCTGAACTTCCTAATTGGAATGATTCCCCGCTCTAATTAGACGTTAAAAATAGATTAGTGCCGGATGCGGGGAAAGGTTGGGTTTTCCTATGAGTGGACCCTTTATTTTTTCTTTTTTTTTTAGAAATCCTAATTATTCTTGATTATGGATTGAATAAGGGATGTTATGGATTGAATGTGTAAAAGAAGCAGTATATTGATAAAGAGGCTGTATTCCAAAGTCAAAAGAGCGATTGGCCTGCAAAAATAAAAAACTTGTTCTGTTCTTTTTTTTTGAATTAGAACAAACATAAACTAATTGGGTAGAAAAGGAGCAGAAAAAGATCTGTGGATTAGACTCCCTTTCTTTCCAGGGTTTGTATTAAAAATGCAACACCCTGTTCTGACCATATTGCACTATGTATCATCATTCGATAAACCGAGAAATGCTTCTTCTCTCTGATTCAAGTAGAAATACAAATGGAAAAATTCGAAGGGTATTCAGAAAAACATAAATCTCGTCAACAATACTTCGTCTACCCACTTCTCTTTCAGGAATATATTTATGCATTTGCCCACGATTATGGATTAAATGGTTCTGAACCTGTGGAAATAGTTGTTAGTTGTAATAACAAGAAATTTAGTTCACTACTTGTGAAACGTTTAATTATTCGAATGTATCAGCAGAATTTTTTGGATAACTCGGTTAATCATCCTAACCAAGATCGATTATTGGATTACAAAAATTATTTTTATTCTGAGTTTTATTCTCAGATTCTATCTGAAGGGTTTGCGATCGTTGTGGAAATCCCATTCTCGCTACGGGAATTATTTTGTCCGAAAGAAAAAGAAATACCAAAGTTTCAGAATTTACGCTCTATTCATTCAATATTTCCCTTTTTTGAAGACAAATTTTTGCATTTGGATTATCTATCACATATAGAAATACCCTATCCTATCCATTTGGAAATCCTGGTTCAACTCCTTCAATACCGTATCCAAGATGTTCCATCTTTGCATTTATTGCGATTCTTTCTCAACTACTATTCGAATTGGAATAGTTTTATTACTTCAATGAAATCCATTTTTTTTTTTCAAAAAGAAAATAAAAGACTATTTCGATTCCTATATAACTCTTATGTATCAGAATATGAATTTTTTTTGTTGTTTCTTCGTAAACAATCTTCTTGCTTACCATTAGCATCTTCTGGAACTTTTCTGGAACGAATCCACTTTTCTAGGAAGATGGAACATTTTGGGATAATGTACCCTGGTTTTTCTCGGAAAACCCTATGGTTCTTTATGGATCCTCTTATGCATTATGTTCGATATCAAGGAAAGGCAATTCTTGCATCAAAAGGCACTTTTTTTTTGAAGAAGAAATGGAAATGCTACCTTATCAATTTATGGCAATATTATTTCTGTTTTTGGACTCAGCCGCGAAGAATCCATATAAACCAATTAGCAAACTCTTGCTTCGGGGATTTTATGGGGTACCTTTCAAGTGTACCAAAAAGTTCTTTGTTAGTAAGGAATCAAATGCTGGAGAATTCATTTCTAATAGATACTCGAATGAAAAAATTCGATACCATAGTCCCCGCTACTCTCCTCATAGGATACTTATCAAAAGCTCAATTTTGTACTGGATCGGGGCATCCTATTAGTAAACCCATTTGGACAGATTTATCAGATTGGGATATTCTTGATCGATTTGGTCGGATATGTAGAAATCTTTTTCATTATCATAGTGGATCTTCGAAAAAACGGACTTTGTATCGACTAAAGTATATACTTCGACTTTCATGCGCTAGAACTTTAGCTCGTAAACATAAAAGCACGGTACGAACTTTTATGCAACGGTTGGGTTCGGCATTTTTAGAAGAATTTTTTATGGAAGAAGAGCAAGTTTTTTCTTTGATGTTCACCAAAACAACTCTTTTTTCTTTCTGTGGATCACACACTGAGCGTATTTGGTATTTGGATATTATACGTATCAATGACCTGGTCAACCCTCTTAATTAATCATTAGACGAAATTAAGAAACAGGAAAGGGTTGATAAATGATCAAGAAAAAACTTTTCTATTTTTCATTCTGAAATGTTCTTTTTATTATAATAAAGAGTAGGTGAATCAACTTACTAATTAAAAAAATTAGTAGAACTTCCTCTTTGGAATAGAAATTGGCTGGGGGGGGGGGGGGGGGGGGGGGGGGGGGGGGGGGGGGGGGGGGGGGGGGGGGGGGGGGGGGGGGGGGGGGGGGGGGGGGGTATTTCTACATAGGGAAAGTCGTGTGCAATGAAAAATGCAAGCACGATTTGGGGAGGGATTTTTCTCTATTGTAACAAGGAAGAATTATCTACTCCATCCGACTAGTTCCGGGTTCGAGTCCCGGGCAACCCATATAGAAAAGACCCATCAAAGTTTTTAACTTTGACTCACTTCATTTACAAATACAAAATTATTGGTTTGGTTAATTTAGTTATATGGATAGCTAATCTTTGGGCTGACTTGGTTGACATTGGTATATAGTCTATGTTATACTGTTAAATAACAAGCCTTCTATTATCTATATTCTAGTTAATACGTGTGCTTGGGAGTCCTTGCAATTTGAATAAACCAAGATCTTACCATGACTGCAATTTTAGAGAGACGCGAAAGTACAAGCCTGTGGGGTCGCTTCTGCAACTGGATAACTAGCACTGAAAATCGTCTTTACATCGGATGGTTCGGTGTTTTGATGATCCCTACCTTATTGACCGCAACTTCTGTATTTATTATCGCCTTCATCGCTGCCCCTCCAGTAGATATTGATGGTATTCGTGAGCCTGTTTCTGGTTCTTTACTTTATGGAAACAATATTATCTCTGGTGCTATTATCCCTACTTCTGCGGCGATCGGATTGCACTTTTACCCAATTTGGGAAGCTGCATCTGTTGATGAGTGGTTATACAATGGTGGTCCTTATGAGCTAATTGTTCTACACTTCTTACTTGGTGTAGCTTGTTATATGGGTCGTGAGTGGGAACTTAGTTTCCGTCTGGGTATGCGTCCTTGGATTGCTGTTGCATATTCAGCTCCTGTTGCAGCTGCTACTGCTGTTTTCTTGATTTACCCTATTGGTCAAGGAAGCTTTTCTGATGGTATGCCTTTAGGAATCTCTGGTACTTTCAACTTTATGATTGTATTCCAGGCAGAGCACAACATCCTTATGCATCCATTCCACATGTTAGGTGTAGCTGGTGTATTCGGCGGTTCCCTATTCAGTGCTATGCATGGTTCCTTGGTAACCTCTAGTTTGATCAGGGAAACTACTGAAAATGAATCTGCTAATGAGGGTTACAAATTTGGTCAAGAGGAAGAAACTTATAATATTGTGGCTGCTCATGGTTATTTTGGCCGATTAATCTTCCAATATGCTAGTTTCAACAACTCTCGTTCTTTACACTTCTTCTTGGCTGCTTGGCCTGTAGTAGGAATCTGGTTGGGGGGGGGGGGGGGGGGGGGGGGGGGGGGGGGGGGGGGGGGGGGGGGGGGGGGGGGGGGGGGGGGGGGGGGGGGGGGGGGGGGGGGGGGGGGGGGGTTGGGCTGATATCATCAACCGTGCTAACCTTGGTATGGAAGTAATGCACGAACATAATGCTCACAACTTCCCTCTAGACTTAGCTGCTGTTGAAGTTCCATCTATTAATGGATAAGGTTTTTCTGCTAACATATAAGAATTTTTGAAGAAAGAAAAGACAGAAATACCCAATATCTTGTTCTAGCAAGATATTGGGTATTTCTGTCTTTATTTTGAATCTTTTTTTCTTCTTAATCTTTCTATTCAGAATTCAGTTAACGACGAGATTTAGTATCCTTTCTTGCATTTTCATAACTCGTGAAATGCCGAGTAGGCACGAATTCCCCCAA